>JAQIWX010000449.1:0-16830 GCA_034696785.1 Lepidocyrtus cyaneus | reverse complement strand
TTGTATTTTTCCCAGGGCTTGTCCGACAATTATTTCGATACTCGGAGTACCTTAACAACAGTGCAGATATCTTGGAAATAACTAAGCTGCAAGTAAAGTCCCTTTATGCTCTTGGGTTTTTTTAACTGACGATGTTAAGGGGCGATTTTATTGACTGACTGAATCAAATAAATACTATTTATCGATATTTTTGCCCAATAAATTATGAATATACTTCGTGCTTTTTTTATTTCGCCACCTTGAGCACTAGACAGTACACAAAAAAATTTGTTTTTCGATTTCGCCAGTATGACCACTTAAATTTTGATTTCGCCAGAATGAGACGGATTAATTTTCCATTTATGTACTAAAACTTCGTTATCTTTCCTTTTACTTCTGGATTCAAATTCAAAAAGTTACCAAAACATTTGCTACCGTCGAGGCTTCAATCCCCGATCCCTGACCCATGGCCTAGGCTTAAGCAGAGGCACTCCAATATGAATGTGTTCTGTTGATTGTCAACTTGCCTCTACTTAGTTTCCCCCGGCGGAAAGTGCACAATGAGATCCTTCTGTCTCCTAAATAGTAAATGAATTTTTCCACTTTCTCCTCCGCAACTCAAATTCTAGACATGTCCGGGAGTAGCATTCCCCTCATCTATTTCTCATTTATCTTCCAATCCTTTGGGCTCTCCCAGTATTTTACTGGCTTTAATTTCGTGGTATACTTTTTATGAACGAATAACTAATCCGACAGAAACCCAGCCAAACCAATCCTTCCTTCCAAACCAAAGAAAAGCCACATTACCTTATTATAATATATGAAGTTGTTTCTTAATTCTGTTTCTGGGGGTTGCATCATGTAGTTATTATTGTCTTGAGAATGCAATCAAAATGGCTTTTGCTCTTTGGGGTTCTCCCATCGTGAAGACCGTAGTTAATGAATTATTCTTTCATATATTATTTACTCTTTTGGATGTGGTTGTGGTTTGAGGAGAGAGAAAACTGCATTTAAAATTAAAATTCAACCCATTCCCTGTTTGTTTGTTTGTTTGTTTTTTTTGCAAAAGGGGGAAAAAGTTAAATTTATATATTGGGATGCACACCACTGCAATGCAGATAAGTGACCTTTCATTGTTTCATGGTTTTTTGTCCTTTTGTATTGTTCTATATTTGTGGTTGGATTCTTGGACTTTTACTCCAATAAAAAAGGAAGAGAGGGATGAATGGGGAGAAGGCGGAACATTCAAAAGAGGGAAACAACAAGCCATGTACTATATACTACCTATCCTCCCTGTCGATGTCTTTGTCCCCCATCCTTCCGCTCTTTATTGCCATAACTTGTTTAACGCAAACAAAAAAAAAACAGGGAGGAAATATCCTTGCACAAAAGCTCCTAATGGAGACCCCACACACACAAGTTACTTTACTTAACTTTCCAATTTACAGTTTTCACCGAAGTGAGTGATGATGAGATGAGGTTGGGAGCCCGTCCCCATTGTGCAGTTCAGGGAAGCCTGGAATGACAATGACTCAGGGGGCCTTTTCTCTCCGAGTCAAACCTGATTTACTGCCTAATGTAGGAAATCTGCTCACTTCATTTCATACACAAACTTGCTCATACTTGTTCCACCTGCACCACTTTATGTATACGGCGCATTAATAATGTAATAAATTAGACTAAACTGTATGAAAGCCCAAGCCATGGAACATCACAGTAATATTACAATACACAAAATGTGACGAGTTGCACCGACCAGAACAAAAAACAGCACAACAGGAAAGGAAAGGAAAGCATGCTAAAAAAAGCGGAAAAAGAAAGAGAGGCTTTCAAATGAATAAAAGTCAAGTGGGAGTTTTTAGATGATGCCACAACCATCATAATCATCATCATCATCCTTTGAACGTTGTATGATTGACGAGGTGCTGGTGGTAGCAGTAACAGGTTTCCCTGTCCTTTCCCCCTTTTTTGTATAAAATGCTTTCACCTGTGAAAGTTCATCCTGTTTTGTTGCTGTTGCTCTTTCTGTTGTCGTTGTTATTGTCTCCTTTTCTCTTACAAGTTCCCTGGGTTTTATGTCCCGTTTGTCTTGGCATACAGGTAGGTTATTTCTGGAGGAGTAAGACTAACGGTTCTCTACAGCTATATTTCCTACTTACTTTACTACATTAAGTTGAGAGGATATGAGATTTTATAGCGTTTGAATAAATTATGTCATGTCCCTTCCCGAACGAGCGAGCATTAATCCATGTTAAAGGTGGAAGAACGTGCACGATCCCCTTCATGTAAAATTTGTTCCCCCGGCGTACTAAATATATCCAGCCACTCTATCATACTTCGTTATCTTCTCTGAAGATAAATAGCTTTGCTCAATAAACTAGTGTAATAGTTTCGCCGCCAATGAAACTGGATGATAATGATTTTTTTTAAGCAGACATTATATGATGTACCTATCTAATAGACAAGTGAAAAAAAAATATGCCAACCACATGGAATTCGACCACGTCATAAAATATTAATGGTCTAGCAAACTTGAAACAGATAGTCGTCGTCACATGTCCAATGTCAAATCAAAAATTGATTTTTATACTTTCAATCCAATGCTCTCAGCCAGCTCAGCAGACGACAGTAAAAAAGAAGCAGTCAAACACTTAACGATGCCTAGGCATTCTTTTTGTGCAATTTGGACGGTACGTATGCATAATGAAAATGAAATTGTTTCGTAAATTAATATAGCATAAAAAGTTTACTTGAATATTTGAGCACTTATTTTCGTTCCATTCGTTTCGATTATTCAGTTTTTTTTTATTATGCCAAATTTAATTTCAAATTAACTGGATTTGTCTATTTTCTGGATTGCGGATAACGTGACATCATGCATTTTTAGAAATGTCAGAGCCTTACTTACGTCATTCCGGCAATTTATTTAACTAATTTTTTTTATGTATTAATATTGGAGACCAAAATGGCTGGATAAATTCAAGCAGGAATGACACATTCCATAGTTTTGCCAGCATAAAGTCTGGCCTCATCCCTGTATAATCTCATTTTGCCCCAATTCAGTTCACATATCAATGTATCATCGCTATCTGCTCTTTGATCCCTAAATTTGCAATTTTTTTTTTTATCTTTCTTGATATCATAATATCCTTCATAACTTACATAATCCCATCGCAAGCTGTTAGAGCATCCAACTTCCGCAACAAACTTTGAGTCCAAATGCTTCATTAGTAAACGTTTGGGATTGACAAAAAAAAACGATCCTATTCTGCTAACAAAGTCCAACAAAACGCTTCCAACTTTTAAAATTTGTGTCTGTGAGTTCCCCTGCTGGTTTGCCATGGAGAAAACCTCAGTTATCGATGTAAAAAGTTGGGAAACAACCTCAAAGGATTGTCAGCCCTTTTACAAAAGAAGAGTATTGTCAGCCCATGCAACAACCTAAAAAAGGAGTTCATCTAGCTTCACTTAAACTTCCGTTTTTTTCCCTTTATTTTCCTCAACCAAATTCCTTTACATTAGCGACAGACTTCCAAATAAATAGACACAAAACTGTCTTCCTTCATGCATATCATTAGCATGAGAATAAATAATGGGGGGAATGAAAGTTGATGGAGGATAAATAGATGGTGGGTGGGATCGAGTCATATCCTGGCTTCCCTAGTCCTTTTCTTTCATTTTTTATTAGGATTCAACGACATATAGCTACTCCTTATTTATACATAATGAATCTATTTGATAAGTTTATGGAAACTTTTTTACTAGCTCAACTTCATGAAAAAGAAATTATGATGGCTTGCTCGGATCTGTAATCTGTATTGTGTGTATGGTGGGTAGGTATATACGAATAATTGGACAAAAAGGAATGTAAATAAATAAGCTGCATGGATATATAGCGTAAACATTTGAAAACGTCGGTGCCGAGATCTAAAAAATGTGCCCTTTTTATGAAGGCAAAAATATTCAAAATAGTTTGGCAAACCAAATAGACATGTCCGCAGTCATCCGATCCGGAATTCGGACGTTATTAACTGGGTCGAAATGAAAATCACGAAGTCATTTATGTAATTTTGTGAATTATAAAACGTTTTCAATGCGTGTCTCTTTTGAATTACAGCGTTTTTGTGCTGATGATATAATAGTACTCATAAATTTTATTACAAAATAAATTGACTTTCTGTCGTTATCGTTTTAACTTGAATTTTTTTTTAAATTACGTTTACATAACTCCTAATCTAAATCTATCAATACAGAAAAGTGAGAGCCTACAAAAAACTTGCTTGATTTCTCAGAATGTGAAACAAGTGAAGTCCAAAGGCATATTTTGTCGTTGATATGATATGATATCATATCAATCTTTATATATTCTATGAAATGAACTAGTTTGACCTTAATGTCCAATTCAAAAGTACTTTAAAATTTATTTTCAGTATTACGAATTTTGCTACTGAAACTTTGGCGTTCAGTTTAGTTCAGATTCCTATTATATGTGTGTCTTACATGAAGCGCGTTGTTTGTAATTTAATGTTACATATATTATAAAGATGAACCCAGCAGAACAACCGCATATTCACTGCCAGTGTTATTAATTTTCTATGCCATCCATAAACATGCCTTCCTCCCCAGCAGCAGAGGCGTTTCAGTCAGGAGTCATTATCATGCACATTCATTAATTAATCTGCCAGTCTATGTCTGCCGCTTCGCTTATATACTCTACTTAAAAACGCTAATTGTATGAACAGGATGACTACATGGATGTAAGGATTAGGGAATCTGTCTCTCATCATTAACTCGGTAAACAATCTATTAAAAGAACCAAGCTAAACTATACGCTGCCATGTTACTTTACATCCGGGGCAAACTGCGACACGTATTTGGATGCTGATGCTGAGAATGTGATCAGTGATCATGCAAAGATGTAAAAACATACAGCTTTTCTCACCTGGTTTTTGCAAAAATTACATGAATTTTTTTTTGGAAAGTAGAACTTATCATCAGTTGAAAATATAATGATGATAAATCACATTTTTAAAGCATTTAAAAACAATACCGACTACATAATACACGGATATTTCTTTTTCGCTCACAATGATGCCTGTTAAACCGGCGTAAAGTCGCACAAAAAATATTCATAAAATATGTATCAGCTTCACTTACCAAATGCAGGTAAGACATATTTGATGGACTGGAGAGGTGTGGATTTACACGCAGAAAAATGAGGTGTAGATACAAAAGCTTGATCCCAAACTAATTGAAATCCGAAAAGAAATGGGTGTTTGGACAGACCGTTCCTTCCGCCTCAACCTCAGCAGGAAAATCCCTCTAATCCGGGATCGGGTTGCTCCAAGTAAAATTATTTGCTCTTTTACCTTTTCCGTTGCTCCTGAAAGGATGAGAAAGTTTTGTTTAAAGGGATAAAGTAATAGTCTTTGACATTACAAAGAAGTCACGCAGATCAACAAGTGCTTCCCCAGCAAAACCCTCAGCAAAGTATACCGAGAAAAAAACTACGAGGAAAATCACTTTTGTAACGGATTGGACAATAAAAAATCGGGTTTATAGTTTATAAAGCCAAACTTACGTTTTACGGAGGACACAACTCCAGCTCGTTATTTTTCAATGTTTCTGTAAAAAATTGTCGGAAGTTGTCATTTCAGTACAAATAGTCGCGTAAATCACATGCCGTGAATGAAAAGTCACAAACTACAGGAGCAACCAGTGATCTAACTGTGGACAAAATATTTTATCTTGTTTTACTTAATTGCAAAATCGATTGATACTATTGGAAACTTATTTTTCAAAACTGAAACTAAATGAACGCTCAAAGCTCCTATATAATATAATATATTTCCTTGGCTGGTTGGTTTTTTAAAACACAGAATGTAAAAAATGCCGAGCTACTAGAAAGAAGCAAACAAATTGTTTTATTTTACAGGGACGTTATTTTGGCTACTTTGTCTGCCGCAGCCACTTTTCGCTTTGGTCTAGTGAGTGAAAGCAGCGTTAAGAAGGAACTACATGGCCTGGATCAGTTTCAACAAGTTTTATATGAGCTCTTGTTGGACTTTTTTCTTTCACATTCGTCGGCTCCCCGCATGATTTTCCTAAACCCGGCTGTTTTCCATACAGGATATTGTTATCGTCATCACAGTTAAAACAGAGGAGCGTTGCCATTCAATGGGGGAAAGGGAAGGGATATAGTGGTGTGTGGGAGCTGAAACGTTCAACAAGCTTCAACATAGCACAACTCGAAAAGCATACGCAGCTTTAGCCTACTTGTCATAATAAATGAGTGTCAGTTTGTAGCCACTACTGAATGGAGAGTCAAGTTAATAATCCACATTCCAGAAGGAAAGCACAACCATTCTGTTTTATTTCGATGACACCACCACACTTTCACCGCACCACCATCCAGAAGCAACGCATTCTCACTTTCTCCATGCTTAGGACCTATATTCCCATATTACGTCAAAGGGGAGGCAGCTCCTAACGATCCCTTCTCACTTTTTTTGAAATGTCGATGAAGATGGGCTGGATTAAAGCGTCACCGAAAGTGAATTAAGAGATGTTTCTTTTTTGTACAAAAAAAAATCGTCCCAAAAATAAATGGTAATGTATCGGCTACAGCAACTTTTTCCCACAGCTGGAAGACATTTTTTTTCGGGAGAGAGGAAAAAAACGACGCTTTCATTTATTTATAAGGCTATTACGTGAGTTCAATAAGAAGAGCGTTTGTTCTTCATCTTTAAAGTACGTATCATAAGTAGAAGAAGTCATTGGAGATCTGTTACGTGCCATGTAGAACAATCCATTATGATGAGTAGTAGGAGCATTATGTGTAGCCATCCACTCTCCAAAAATTCATTCCACTCTACGCTCCTCTCTGCCTACCGATATCTTACAAGGAGAAAGTGAGAATGGAGAAAGTAGGGAAAGGAAAGAAAAAAATAAGTGAAACCAACCCCCTCGTTTACTTGTTACACTTTTTCTTTGAAAAAAAAACTTAGCATATGAAGGGAAATCAGGGGGGAAAGATCTAGGCCGATAATGATAAAATGGAAAGGAAGGAGCTTGAAGGGGAGCTATATTTAACAATGTTTGTGATGGAGCGGAAAGAAAATGAGCTTTGACTATCTCACACTCATTTTAAGTTAGTTGGCGTGTCAGGCTGACACCGACGACGATGACACCCTGCCATATGGCTTATTATTTTAAGCAATCAAGACGTTTAGGTTGGGAACGTAGGGGATAAAAACATATCCCACTTATTGCCCTTCTGTTCCTTCCATCAGCATGTTCAGCGTCATTCAATTTGATCGTCATAGATCATACCGCTTAATAATATATCATGTTCCCGGATTATCCACCATAATAAACGAATGCAGATTTTCGGGATCGGGGGTAACCGACGTAAATTGCTGTGCAGGTAGGTACGTATCTTGTCCAAAGACTGATCCAGTTATTTATACCTAATATTGCACAAACCGTTCTTTTGGCTTGATTGGAATTTTTGTTTTAATGAAAGAAAAACATTTACTTTGACTTCCCATTCAAAGTGTAGTTATTTATCTACCTTTTCTTTTATGCATATTCATTAGACAACCTGAAACACAAAAAAAAAGAAGTGTGTCGGGATTCCCAAGGGAATTTCCTTAAAAAGAAGAAAAGAAGGTACTTTTTCCTTCTTCCAACAACCTACAACTTTCTGAATGAAATGTTCAACTCAAGGCAAAACCCTATTGTTTTTAAAGTGAAGGGGGCAGAAGAGAAAGTTTTAAAAAAGTTGCGCAAAACGGCCTAAAACGCTAGTTTGACTGGAGGGAAATTGAAAAACAGGAGCGTCTTCACTTTTTGGCATAAGTGCACCAAATGGAAAGTAAAGAGGATGGATGATGAGGCCATCCCTTTCTGGGAGACTGAGCCCTTCTATTTATTGAATAAATACCTAGAAATGTAAATTGAAAGTTGCAATAGAACTCTTGAGAATAACTCTTCAACTCCCGTGTGTGTATAGAAGAAGTAAGACAGTATTATCAAAGAAAAAAAAGACACTGCTCTTGCGACATTACTCGCACTCATGCATTTTTCAGAGAAAAGAAGAGAAAGAGTTAAGAAATGGCTTTAATTTTAGCCCCACCCAAGACATCAAGTAGCATCATAAGTAGTAGGTTTTATGAGTGGAAGAAGAAGGGTATTTTTAAAATCCAAATTACATTCCTCTTTAAAAACACATAACACCGGAAAAACATTGAAACTATTCTAGCTACATATACAATAGTGCAGAAAATGCCAGTCCTATACCAAGTACTGTATGAGTAGCAACAGGAAGCTGACGATAAATGAAACACCCTGTAAAATTGTAATGAAGCCGTTTTCATACACACGAAGCAGTTATTCTTAAAAACGAGGTTTAATGATGATTGACGCTTAAGGTCATCTCGGAAGTTGATATCATGACACTAACTGTCTTCTGGGGTAAAATGGCCGGCGTCTCATTTCGACTGTTTCAAAATCCAGTTTGTCTCTGTTTCCTGCTTTTTAAACAGAGCAAGTTTACAAGACGTAAAATCATAGTGTAATATGTTGTATGTATAGATGGAATCAATACATTGCTTATTCGTCTAAAAAGTCGACTAATTATCTAAATACCCATTTGCCCTTGAGAATTTATAAGTGGTCATTGGTCATTACTATTACCTTTCATATCGTAAAGAATTAAAACCCGGAAAAATAATTTCATCAAAAAGGTTTGACATTAAAAAAAATTTGAGAGTATGGGAAATATAAAACTGTACATCCAAAGTAAACGATTTATGAAATTATCGGTATGAATAAATTTACTTCAACCAAGCTATATATATTGGCGATATCGCTCCAACTTGCTGACCTGTTTTCTTACTAGCAATAAAATCCACAATGTAAAAACACAAGTTCGGCCGCACTCATTATCCAATTACTGACCTGATTAGATATCGGTTGGTAGAAAGTTATATGAATATGATGATTATCTATCTGTATTATGCCAAAACCGAATTTGTTATGTTACACCTACATAAAAATAATCTAGAAAATGCCGGAACTACACAATGTGGAAGTCAAAGCTGAAAAGGCAAACAATTCCATCCGCTTCCAAACACGGGTAATAGTTTCCAATCCGGTCTTTCAGGAATGCATTAAAACTAAGTGACACATGATTGCCCCCTTTTTTCCAGGAATGACTGGCATGATTGCAACAGTCCTACATTTTTAACCACCCGATAAGGTTTTACGCGTTCGTTTAGCCCGGATTGCTCCATTCCCACCCAATATCCCCAATATTTATTCAATCTGCCTATGCAGAAATATTGAAACTTCCGTTGTTCGTTGCAAAAGCTGACAAAAGGAATGAGCGTCATCATTCATTGCCACGGGGATTAACGGATGGATGAGCGGAGCTCATATAATAGTAATTGTGATTTGCAGGTAAAAGCAGAACGAACGGAAAAGTTTTCACGCCAGGTCAGAACGAATTCAAGTCAAGTTTGATCGAAGGGATTAATTATTGTTGGCAATAAACAAATAGATTTTTGACTTCTATAACTACAGTCTGTCATATCACCGTACCATGATTCATGATATTATGATGTATAGAAGCTATAGCTTAGCGTAAACAACGCAAACCAAATCAAAAGGAAAGCAACACAAAGTTTATTATATTTCCTTAATCATTTCGTTATGACAGTCTAATAATTGCGGTAGTTTCACTTTCATTAGTGAAACGCTGAATTATTCCAATTAATCACATTGTTTTGATGCTGTCTCATTTTACCCCAATTGTGCATTAGATAAACTTAATTATCTAATTATTGCGCATTATGTTCAGTTTTCTCAGTGTTACAGGTCGTAATTATACAAGTATCACTTGATGTTGAAAAAAACCGCTTTCCCAGTCATTAAATCGTACTTCGTAAACTTTTTTTTGAGGAAATTGTCATCAGCTCAACGTACAACCCAAAAGGGGCTCGTCCTGAGAAAATAGGACGGCATGTCAATTGAGGCAAAAGTCTCCGGAGCAAATATAAATTTTTTGACTATCTTTAAATCATTTGTAGTTTTATACATGTAGTTTACACAGGGGTAGAAACATAATGGGAACAACTGTAAAAAGTTGTGGAATCAAGAGAAACAGCATGAGCATGAACATTAGCGAGAAACATCATCCTTCCCTTGACGGTCGGGCCAAAAAAAAGAAAAAAGAGTAAAGTTTTTGTTCTTGTTGGAAAAGAAATGAGCATGTGACGCAAATGAAACGTTTTCCTATATTTGCTCATCCCACCATTACTTCCTTACGATTTCTATAATTTACTTTAACAGTTTGAAGTTGTTTGGTGGAGGACGTATGCCAATGCGACCCACACCCTAGGCAATCATTCAATACTGGAAGTTCCACTTTTCTGACAACGGGCCATCCATATCCCCCCATCCACCCACACAAGTTATTACACTAGTTAGGAAGTCGACTCTGCCTTCTCACTGCTCCGTAATAATAATATGACGATCTAATGTATTTAACTTCTTTGTTGTTATCATCTCATCGGCAGTTGCAATCCTATCCAATAATCGCCAACGCCAGCCAGTCACTCCTACTACACCTAGTCAAATAGTAGTTATATATTATGCCTCACCCTTAGGTTCGGTTTGCATACAACACCTGAAACAACATCGGAGCTTTGCGTCATGTTTTAATTAACTTTGTTATTTAATGAGATAAATTATGAGCTGAAAGTAAGCCTCTTAAGAAGACCCAGTCTCTATCAAAATCGCATCTGGGGCATTTGAATTTGAACCTGTTGTATATCTGTATATTGAGCTGCTGGCATGTGTTTAAGGAGCTTTTGGTAACCCTCCCAGTTTACAAAATCAAGCTTTAGGCTTGGAGACAATTTCACCTTCCCCTAATCTCATCCCACCACTACCACTACAAAGTCATTTACAGATTTAGCTAATTGTATCCTCTACAAATGATCATCACATCACACTGATCATATCATAATCCCTTTCTACTACCCCGTTTCCCATATCTCCGCATCACAGGCAAGGATAGCAGTAGATAGTATTGACGTACATCACCCAAGTCAAGTAATCATCACAACGAACCCCCCCCCCCCAATGGTGTAGTTGACCCACTATGCTAGTTGTTCCCCATCCAGGAAAGGAATTGGTTGTTAGAAAATGGATCCCCATCGCATCACACCCCATGCATAATGTAGAGTCAATTTATATCCTTTACCCTTTCCATATATAAAAAATCCCAAGTTGTTGCTTTCCCTCGTTCAGCTTCTTAGGGTTTGCTTTCGCTAGAAAGTACGCAATCAGATCTGGAATGGGGCAGTTGCAGACAGGAATAAAAAACCCCAACAACAGAAGATAGAGGAATAAGTAGTATCATTGGGGCGACCTTGTCAGATAGATTAGGAATTAGCCTTTGTGAAGCAGGCTATATATATACATGTATCTTGATGTTTGGAGTGAAAGGTAGAGATCACTTTCACCATCAGTATCGCCCTTTCCGCTTTCCCCACTTCCGATCATTCATCATGTTCAAATATACTCTTAAGTTTCATCATTTTTGGGAGCGTGTTCCCACTTTAAAATAGTTGAGAAGCCTTATTAAAGTTTCATGAAACAATCCCCCTCCCTGGTCTATCATCATGTTTCATATCACCGAAACAGCGAATTCTTCTTCGTTGTGACCGGGAATAAAAAAACAGGAAAGTTTTTAGTGGACATGATCTTCAGTGGGTTGAGGAGCTCTCTTCCAGGAATATTTTTTGGGGTTTGGTTGATGGACAAACAAATAGTGAAACTTTTTCAGTTCCCTAGTATTTACCATGAAGTAATACCTTATTTTCATTTTGCCATCTTGATAAAAATCATTTCACAATGAAAATACAACGGTAGTTTAGGGAACAAAAAATGGAGGGGAGTGTCCTCGTCAACACACTTATCTTTAACTTTCCCTTAGAAAAAAACTACCTATTTTTGGCTGACAATATGAGTGAATTCATTTATCCATTGTAGTATGTAAGATTATCTCCAAGGTAATCCCGTTGGCTTAAAATAGCTGTATATAAATACTTTACTTTGTATGAATAGAGGAAAAGGAGGAAGATGGAGGAGGAAATATTAAAAGAGTTCACCAAGGTGGGAGGGTTCACCTTAAAATGGGAGAGAGAAATTAATAGGTTATGTCTGTTTATTTGCATTAAAGCTTTGGATTGGAAAGATTGCTTAATACGTATATGACAACATGACGAAGGTATACTCTTATAGGTAAAGTGCAGCAGCGCAATTTGAAGCAGTATTTATGCTTAGGTTGCAGAATCGGTATCCGCACGGTTGTGTACTTCCCATTCTATCGCCTTTAATCCATTCGTCTTTTGACCATGTCAAAGTTGATCCATGATTGGAGTTTTAAGTGAGCAATGGCGGTGAGAGTGGCAAGGAAACAGCTTTGTTTTGTTTTGCAATCAGTCGCTTTGCGGGAAATGAATAAAGTATGATTGAGTGTGGAGTAGTTTTAAAAAATAGTAGTAACTACACCACAAGCTATAAATACATGTTTCTAGTTGGGACATTTTTTTAATTGCCAAGAATAGGCTATTTTCAACTGGAACTCTCCTTTTGATAGAGTAAAATAGACACGTGCAGAGAAAACTGTCAGCGGCAAGGCAGCAGACAGGCACAATTAACTTTTCTCTTACGTACTACTGCAATGTGTGTGTAATCATCACTTCTTCAGTGACATACTTGTTACGATTCGTTCTAAATATGCATGCAGTTTTCGACGAGGCTAGATGCTAAAAAATTTAAAATACCAGAAATGCAGTCTTTGGTTACAACAACTAACGCAAAAATACGCTTTGAAATGCATTATTGGAAGCAAACACCTATAACCGAGGCACAATTATCGAGCAGAATCACCAAAGTTTATTATATTGAAAGTTTGCTTAAAAAAACAGTAATTCAGGGACAGGATATAAATAAATACTCGATTCTCTGTATATAAGAAATGATTGACTTTGACAAATACAAATTGCATGTGACTGCAAGATTGCATCCTATTCCTAGATTGTGCTGTATAAAAGTCGGGTAATTACAATTACTAATACGACTTTCCTCAGCATCGTAGGGGGAATATGAGAAAAGAGAAAGTTCTAGAAAGAGACATTCTTTCTGGTAGAAAACAGCGTGCTTGCTCATATTCACGTTTGGATTTTGGATCCCATTCATGATGCTTTTTGAATGTACTTAAAGGAACTTCCAGAGTAAGCGAGACGGGGTTGACAGGAGGATACAAAATGAGACGAAAAAGATGCATCAAAGTCGAAAGAAAGAAGGCATATTTTGTGCCTTTGAGATGATTTCAAGAAAGTTTGGCTGACTTTAATTGTTAATATCTCCGACTGTTATGCAGATTTGTCGTTGATTTTGGTATCATATAATAGCCCACGGTCTAACTTAAAAAATGCACCATCAATCACTTCTGAAATCTAATGGAGGCGGAAGTAATGGGTCTGCAAAAAACAGTAAAAAATGCATAAGAATTTGTCCGCAGCGATCAATTTTTGCTTCCTGTTTTAATAATTTTATTTAAGATTCTAAAAACTGTTTTTATACATTCCTATAGACTCTATGGAGAAAATTAGCACGGCTTTTGGAACCGACGTTCAGTTTACTTCTCAACAATACACATAGTTTGTGTGCACAACCCGGTATTTCTAATGCGCAAATCGGTTGACTGAGCGCATTTTTCTTTACAATAAATAAAAATCATAAGTCCTTATCGAAATCGCATGGATAAGAAAGAGAAAGGTTAAATGTATACACTTGGAAAGTTTGAGAAAGATTCATGCACTGGTTTCCATATTCCATGAGGTGGGTATTCAAAGTTTCCATGCATTTAAAAATAAGTCAAAATATTGTAATCGTGAAAATGAGCTCGGGTAGTTAAATGCTTACATTTTCCATGTTTATGAAGATTATTCAGAATCAGGTAGCACATTTTTTAAGTTAGACCGTGAGCTATTATATGATACCAGATTCCCATATCCGGCTTCATAGCTCTCAAAATAAAATATCGAGCTCTCAATGAGTGTTATGAGATTGAGATCAAAGATGATAACGTTTTGTCAAGTAATATAATAACATTCGTAATAATTCATTAAACGACCCTGAATATTTAATTTTCTACTGAGTATCTGTACTATATGGTGCTTATCGAAAATTGAGTTAATTGTGGTAAAAAAAACTGCGTTCTATGTAACGGGGATTGACAATGAAGTGACATCTTCTTATTTAATAATTAATATATGCGACTTCTTTGGGCAAGCTATTTCTAAACCAGTGTGTTAACTTACTCCTATAAGTGTACAATTTTCTAGAAAAAGAATAATAATTAGATTAGTTTAGTTGTTTTGCAGATGCCACGCCACAAGCTAGCTATTCTCATTGACCATAAAATGTAATTTAAAGATATGGATCTGTCTAA
Source organism: Lepidocyrtus cyaneus (assembly GCA_034696785.1). Lineage (NCBI taxonomy): Eukaryota > Metazoa > Arthropoda > Collembola > Entomobryomorpha > Entomobryidae > Lepidocyrtus > Lepidocyrtus cyaneus. The sequence goes on along the minus strand of JAQIWX010000449.1, from coordinate 2,321 downwards.
CTCGGATTTAAATAAATCTAGGAGTAGCTTTAGTCAGATTAGTAGTAAAATGTTTTGCAAATAACGCAAATGCATCACAAGCCTAATTTTTCAATTAATTAATTGATTATAAGAATTAATTAGACCTTGATGACAAAATATAATTTGTATCGTATGTAACTTCTGTTTCATTTCCTCACAACATTATTGTTAAACCTTAACTAACTTCCTTGGCAATAAAATATGGTATATTGTAAAATTATAGTAAACTGTTAAAATAAATAGTCGAGAAAAAACACGACATTTAACAAGCAGATTTCAATTTTTATCGTAGGATTTTATTTTTTATACATATATTTAAGCCTCACTGGCTCCATACATTCATTGAATTATTTGCCAAGCATATATATTTAGGCTACGAGAGCAGACGCTGTGTTAGATTCGTACTTCCAGGTAGGCGGTAACACCCTCTTGGTTTTGTAGTATCGGGCCAAACGATGAATTCGGGATTCGACCAGAATTAATCTGAACTTGGAGTCCTTGTCCTTCCTGTAAAAATAAAAAAAGAAACGGGTTATCCATTACCATTTTCATTGCTATCTTTGATATATCTTATCTAGTGAGATTGATGAAACATGATGAACTTGATGAAGATGAACACAATTAATTAACTGACAATCACAGTGTGTTTCTATTTATATTACCTGTTCCTTTCCAAATGTTTCCGGATGGAGACTGCACTCTTAATCAGGAAGTACAGATCTTCAGGAATCGTTGGAGCCAAACCCTTTGCCTTCAGTATTCTCAGAACTTTTGAACCGGTCACGAAGCGAACCTGGGCAACACCATGAGAATCCCTCAAAATTCCGCCTAAAAATTAAAAGAACACGTAAATTATTTAATTGGAACGTAACTAACTGTATAAATGATAAACCGAAATGTCAGATTCAATATTGCGCCACCACCGCCCTGTTCATTAGTTAGCGTACCGATCTTTGATGGCATGTAACCCTTCTTGGCCAACAGAAAGATCTGATCTTTGATGTCGTCCGGAGTCTGTTTAAGCCATGTGGGGACACCTCGGCGGTAGGGCAAGGCGGATTGGGAGATGCCCTTTCTATAATCGAAAACAAATCACACAGCAAAAATTAATCATTCCATAACCAACTATTGACTACGTTCATTAACTAACTTCACATTCAACATTTATCTAGTCATAGTCATCAACAAAACAACAAAACGCAAGGCACGGTTCTCCGTCCTGAACACAAAGCGTAGTTAGTTAGTTAAATCTTTATTCAAGTGTTAAACAGTTTCAGGCAATACATATATTACTTGATCTCCCAACTATAACACCATCAGGAATTACATACCTACTTATAATCATAGACATAACCTGTCATGGCAATCAAGCCCCCTTAACAACACTCACTCCACCCCCGCCTGATTACCAATCCATATAACATTTAGAAAAGGACAAAGAGATATATATTAATAATAACAAGCCAACTTGAATACAAAACCCATATCTAGCAGCCAAAACCCATATCGTACTAAGTTCCAAAAACAATTTTGTAAAAATAGTTACGAACAACTGACGTTGACGTTCACTTCTTTCATCTTTCTTTTGTTAGCCAAAAAAAAATTAAATTTACTACACACAATCAACTAATCTAAGTTGGTCAATTCACTTACCCCGGTGTATGCATACGACCCATGATGAACTATGGTTCGAAAACAATTAAGCCAATTAGCTAACTTTTTGTTTAATTTAGAATTTAAAACTGTTCTTGCAGAAAGAACGAAGTTAGTAGGAATCAAAGGCGATGTGTCTATTCCGGTATTTTTATATTAGAGATACGGAATACAGATCAGAGCGAGCAGCTCAAAAACACATCCGGAGGAAACCAACAAACCAAATGGCCCAATTTACAGAGGTCTTGGCCGTGTGTCCGTGTCCACCAAAACCACACGCACCGCTTCTGAAAACCTAGTCCATTATGTCGCTCAAAGATGGCTCGTGTAGCTAGATCAGCTTGTCTCCAGAGCAGCAGCGGAACAGCAGCGAAGCGTCCTTCCTCAGTCAGTTGCGTTGCGTAACATTTTTTTTTAGACAATTCTTCTTCATCTGCAAAGTAATTTGCAAGCTACCCCTAGAACTACACCCTTTCGAGAAAAGACTGTCACTGTACCTACCTACCCTACCATACGTCAATTAAATTCGCACAACGCAAAGTACATATAATACCCCAGTAGCGTCTCTGAGGGGGGGCGGTGGGGCGGTCCGCCCCGGGCGGCACGCCCGGGGGGCGGCAAAAAGGGGAAAAGAAAGTAAGAAGAAA
>JAQIWX010000448.1:0-16834 GCA_034696785.1 Lepidocyrtus cyaneus | reverse complement strand
GCCTATGGTCAATAATAGGGTCATGGTCAATAATAACGGTCCGGGTCAAACGGTTTTGACCAACAGCTTCAAATGCGGTTTATAACGGTTTATATGGATAATAACGGTTAATAATAGTTTTTTAGCGAAATTTCGTACAATCATTGAGTAAAACGATTCCGCTCTGTTCAAACAAGCAAACTAAGCCAATTGGATGATTGGTCACGGTACCTGCGTTGTTTGTTTTTTTTTCTGTATGATATATGTGCATAGTCCAGCCTACTCGGCTCGTGCCGTGGAAAAAAATATTGCAAATTTGAAAAAAAAAATAATAGTTATAAATACCTAGTTATTTTAAATCAGGGTATTAATATTAAATATTAAAAGCCTATTCTTAACTGTGTGTGTGCAGAGACAACTAGTCAGCTTAACTGGACGTCCTGCATCAATCAAAGCAAAAATAAATTAAACTTATACTCTTAATAAGGCATATCATACACAAATGACTATTTTAATTTTATTAATTATTCTCATTACAAACAAAAACGTTATAATTAATAGTATATACACGTGAGTGAAATAATATATTTGTTTGCTTTTGCTATACTTCAGCCTGGTTGACGGCTGTGGTGTAAAGACATATGAATAGCAGCAATGCAAATATACATCGAGGATGAAATTGACCGTTTTTAACCGTTATTAATCGATATAAGCCGTTATTAGCCATAAAACTGGTTTTTGACCATAACCGCGGTTCAAAACAGAACGAAACGGTCAATTCAAATGCTTGAAAACAATAGATACATTTTAATTGATGCCAATGACTCAGCCAGCATACGTATAATGGGAACAGAAATGTAACGGGGAATAATGCGAATAGTGATGAGAAAATTAGTCTTGCATTTCCGCAGTACTTCTTAAACTGTACATATTATTTGATTAAAAAACGATGACAGGTTTGTTTCATATGTTATCGACTTCCGTCTCATACGTAAGGAAAAATGACTGACGTAACTACCACTGATCGTGAGTCTAGTTCATGAAGCCTCTTTGGAATGCCGGAAAGTTACTTTGTGTGTTGGAATTTAAAGTAACTCAGAATGTCATTACCAGAATGGTAGAAGGATTCGTAGATCAAGTGAAATTGTATAGTCGTTCAATTATTACATTTGTATCACCATCACCATTGCTAGGACGCCGTTACAACTTCTTTCAAAACCTCCTTAGCTTATTCCAAACCAGATGACTTTTTAGCCTTGATGATGTATTATAAGCTCACGCACGTCTGCTCAGGATCAGGTCTATCCCGCGGCCGTCCATCGCTCTCCAAATTAGAGCTTGTCCGATTTAATTGTATGTCCGGTGCTATTTCCAAATATGAGCCCGAATTAACGGATAATGCACACGTTTCACCACTTTCACTTACCGCATCCTTGCCGAAGCTGGCTTTAGGACTCAAAATTACAACCACAACATTCCGTTCCGTTTCTTCTTTTCCGCTGATGCCAACAACCGAATCACTCTCAACATCCTTTAGCATAAGTAAATAAAAATCAAGCTTAAGTATATTATGTATTATCCTGCAAAATCCTCCATAACAATCTGATCAACGACTTTTAAATAACTTTAAGATATTAGCGAAAACAGCAAAGGTATTTTGTGTTTGTAACAAAGAAGGAGCCATGGCGATGCATTCATGCCAAGAGGTCGGCTTCCTCAACAAACCCTAAACAATAAACACTATAACCACTCAGTTTACAATCATAGTTCATTTTGCACCTCTTTTTATTTTTTGTCCTACCATGAAACAATTTGAGGATGATGATGGTGGAAGGGGAAATTTAATTAAGAAGTTTTATGTTTTGTTTTATGCACGTCAGTCCAAAAATCTACAATGGGCCTCTGTACTGCAATGCAAGGCAATGAGAAAAAACGTACATTGACCCTAGAGTTGAAAAGAATTTTTCATGAATCAGAATGAATCATTTTAAATTCAATAATCGGTTAAAAGATATTAGCTCATAAGATCAGATGAAATGAAAAAAAAAACAGTTTTAATTGTCAGTCACTATCAAGTAGGATGGGATATTATGAGAGAATATATCATCATTGGGGCAGCATGAGATCACAGAAATAATGAATGACATGGCAAGATTATATTATGACTCATGACTTTGACAGGCCAAGTAATAAAAAACACAATTAAATAGTATTCCATAAAAATTTTAAATTGTAGTAAGGTAGGATTTTTTTATTAAACTCTAAACTCGAAAATCGTGATCAGTTACTTAAAATTTCATCTGTTTAAAAATTATCTTCATCATTATCAGATATTTAACTAGAAATCAAAACGGTATATTAGTGAACAAACTTCGTTTATAGCTTCACTTGAAAAAATAAAGGGGTATCTCGTCGGTTGCTCTTCTTCAGATCATTTTCTACCTTGCACGAGAAAGTTCATAAAATGTGCCTTGAGCGGAGGTATTACTAGTAATGCGGTTCATTAAAGTTAAAAGGAAAAATGTTCTTCTGTGAAAATAATAATAAATATAAAATTCATCACAATCTGGAGAGCAGTTAGTGCTCAATTAAAACAAGTGCTTGAATAATTGTAGGAGCTAATCAGATCTCAATATTTTTGGAATACATAGCCTCCGGCGGAGCTCCTCAGATGGACGTAACGATCATCATCCTGGTTGTTGGGTCTATTTTGCTCTCCTTCCTCACCAGTATTGACTGCGGCTCCTGTCTGCAGTTGACCTCTTTGTGGACAATATCTGGCAGTGTGTGCAAAATCCCCCGTGGCGCCACAATTCTGACAGACATGAGCTCGTAAAACTGGACATTGAACTTTGCCGTCATCGTCCCGAAGTACATGGGAAGAAGCCCGTTGCCTTACTTCACCATTGCTAGTGCAGAACTTGCACTGGGCATGGGTTGTTGGGATGGGGACATCTTGATCTTGGTTATGGGACCTTCCTTCGTCCTCAGAGGAGGTTGTTTCTTGTTCAGGCATTGGTCTTGGTGGTCGCTGGATTCCCTCATCCGTTTTTCCGCCTGGGCATGGTCCCGCATCGGGTGGAGAAGAACAAGCTTCAACAACTTCACGGGCAATGACTGGAACGCTGACAATCAACGGACCCTTGAATAAATGCTTCCGCTCCGGGGCCACCGGAACGACAATACTCACATATCGCGTTGGTGGCTTTGGCGGTGGTAGTGGAATGGCCCGGGGTTGTTCCTGCTGTGGAGGTCCTTGCGGAACGTTCCCCAACTGAGCCATGTTGATAGCAGGTGTGGGCTCCCAAAGTCGCTCTGGTATGATTGGAGGGATTAACCCCGGGTGCTCCACATTAGGCAAGCCCATAATGTTCGCGGTTTCCAAGCGCTGGATCAAATAATAACTGGGCTGCATTTGCTCGGAACTGGTGCCGGGTAGTGGATTCACGGAAACCAATGCCAGGTTCGGATCTAACTCGTAGGTGGGTTGGACGAGTGGACTCCGTTGTCCTTGTTGTCCAGGTACCAGAAATTGTTGCCTATGCTGTCTGGTCAGGTTTGGAACAAAACTGTAGTCCCAGCTTGCGACGAAATTCGTGGTCGTGAGTCCGTACTCCCCGGAGTAAACATGTCGACGTAGTGGAGGCAGCAACGGTATCTGAAAAAGAGAAAAGATAAAGGACGAAATGAACATAACCATAATGATACGAAAATTGTCAATTTTTTTTAAACTGTTCAACACAATTGTTTATAAGCCCTACATATGAATATTATTAAATATAACTTACGTTGCAGTTATTGTAACCGCCTCTCCCACCGTTCCGAGCCATTTTTGACAAACGTATGGCAGAGCTGAGGCGACAGCGGAGCGAACTGGGAATTCCAACAGGACAAAGCAATGTGTCTTGCTCTCCTTCACGACTCGGGTTGGCACCCAGCGGCCTTCCAACGTCTTATCCTACAGATAAACAAAACAAAAATAAACAAATAAAATTTGATTGTTAAAAATAGTTTAAGTTTCTGAAACTTTAAGTTTTCCACTGCTTACTTTTTTAATTTAGAAACAAGAGAAAAAAAGTTTCCTTACGTGACAAAAGTCAAATACCAAACAGGTCACAGGGCTAGTTATCTGCAGCGCAGCGGAAGAGGATCAAGGTAAACTCAGAATGAGAGCAACCGATCAAATGGACAGAGGAAAGACTAGGCTCATCTATTTATACTTGAATTTGAGGGAGGCGATGGATGTAATTAAGGGACCATGGAAGGTTTTCAAATTGAAGTGGCATTGGACTAATCGTACGGATGTAAGACGACTTAAAAATGAAATGCAAATTAAAAGAAGAACTCTCTGCCAAATTCGTATTCGAAGTATGGATTCAGAAGTACCTCTCGCCTCAAACTTTCACCTAACTCAAACTAAATTAGCATAGTTGTCCACATCATAAATGAGTGCTGAACCTCCAGCCATTATATATGATGCTGAGTTGTTATGGGAAGGAAGTAAAGAGGATTTCATTAAACAACGTCTTTAATTCAAATAGCTATCCATGTGTAGTTAGGGTGGGATTCCGGGTTTCGAATTTCTATAATCTTTGAACGGCACAGTTTCATGAATAAATTAACCCAATTTGCTGGAAAGCAATCAAGTTGAGTTTCAACGTTTGAGTTGAGGTAAATACTTAAAGTACTTACTATACGCTAGTCGTTATGAGTTTCATTTGGCAGAATTCCAGTCTAATACTTGGGAAATGACCTTTGGACTGGCATATTTTTTATCACATAATTTTATTATTGACTAATGGAACATTGCACGAAAATTAACTACAATTAAATTGTGGATATAATAGAGAAAAGAGAGAAAAGAGAGAACAGAGAGAACAGAGAGAACAGAGAGAACAGAGAGAACAGAGAGAACAGAGTGAAAAGAGCGTGGAGAGAGTAGAGAGAGAAGAGAGAGTTCTTGTGATTTCGGGTTAAGCTGGTTTTTACGGACGAGAAATATAAAATTTAACGGAATGAGTTTTACACGGGGACTGCGATTAGTTGACAAATTACGAATTCCTTTTCATTAGGAGAAATCTAAAAATGGACGATAGTGATATATTCATGAAAAGAAACGTGGATGTTCTCTTAATAGAAACGTTATTTATTCAATCGGTCGAATGACTCGAAACATTCTCTATTGAATTTTGGCGGTGCAGTCCTGGCATGACATGGCTAGTGAGGGGGGGGGGGTAAAGTACGAATGGCAAATATGAATACTCATTTGCGTAGTATAAATAATGCAAGCTGAGATTACTGGTCTCGATCCTAAAATTCAAAAATCCTATCTTAAAATTTCCAATTTTTTTTGTTGATAAAATTGCACTAGGTAATTCGACTGTCCTTGCATTTCCCGCTTGCATTTCCCTTCATATCGGATCACAAGGTGGATGACTATTTATATTTTACATTGGCCAATCTGCATAGTCTAAAGTCCACGTAGCATCATTATACTTTTCATGTCCTGTAATGTCGTGTCATGACTTAGTTCTAATTATGTATCCGTCTTTGAAAAAATTATGGAAATTATGATAATGTCTGGTGTTTTGAAAATATGTTTAATATCGACTTGGCTCGAGTGGGCATTGCAACGGGTAAACCAGAAGAAAGAGAAAAAAATCATGCTAATGAATATCCGAGCTGTTTAGTAAATTACAAAAAAAAAGAAGAAAAGTACCGCTCAAACGGAAAACGTTTCTTCGATACACGCTTCCAACCAAGTATTACTTTCCTTCATTCATGTTACTAATCAGTACCTTATGAATAAAGAGATATAGAATAGCATTCAATTCGAAATTATTTTCTTGCGTTGTTAAAATCGTAATTTCATTGAGTACCTACCCAAATTCCCGAAAGATTAAGTGGTGAATTCTGATAAGGGCCGTCGGCATTGGAAATCACCTTCTTCATTATTAGTTGAGAGGTTGATGAAGAACTATAAATACTGGAGTTGGATGGAAACATTGGTATATTTGAAGTCGATCAAGGTCTGGGTTTGCTTTCTTCGTCCTTCGTTGCTTTTCCTTTTTTTGGTTTGGTAATTTTGGGGAAATAACATTAGTTTGAAGGTTGAAAATTTTTATGGAAACTTTGAATGTAGATAGCTGGTAGTTAGAAAGATTTTTTTGTATTACAAAGAAGCGCTGCAAGGTCTGTCCTTCAAGATGAGTGAAGACAATTCCCTGATGAATGCAATGGGTTCCGAATTTATGGTATGATTTTTTAAACGTTACGAGTTATAATTTATTTTTATTAGAAGCTATTATATTTCCTTCTCCCGTTGGGATTGGTGATAAAATTGACGATTTTTTGTTTTGATTTTACAGCAGTATTTGTTATCCGGCGACACTGCGGAAGAGAAAGGAATAAGCTTGGGTTTACCGTCCGCTCCCAAAAGGGTCCCATTGTATGACCGAAGAGGCTTTGGCTTTGGGAGGAGAGGAGATCTGCAGGACTTGGGAGCGGGTAGCATAGATCCTGTTCCTGTGTCAAGAATGCCCCCGGCCCTTGGAAATCCAGCATCTCTGTTTTCCATGTTGAACTTGGGCCATCAGCAAAATGAATCGGTACGCGTACAACTGCCACGTATATTACTTTTGACTTTTTGTAATTAGCTTATTGATACTTATTTTTAAACAACTAAATAATAAAATTATGTATAAATTTTTATGTTTATGTTTTCCAGGGTGGACAAGCCATGGGAAGCACTGACAACGGGAGTGAGCCATATCCCTCCTCCGTTTCTAGTGATAACGATTGGAGCCGTAGTCCAGATCGTGGAGCATCATCCTCCCGCTATGGCAGTCAACATTCACCACCGGATTGGCCCCCACTCCAATCCCAGCTTTTTCCGAGGGCACAGGCTAGGTCTATGATGAAACCAATTGGATCAGCTCGTGCATTTACGCCAACATCCTTCTTTGGTCCAAAGGTTAACGTGTACCTGGAAAATGTGATCAACTTTCCCAATTGCGACATAAGCTTCCGAGTCCAAGCCGTCAATCTTCCGCTCGATGTGTCATTAGATGCGTATATGATGGAGGGGATTGTCACCACTCCCAGCAGGAAGCTACTGTTGTGCCAATTTAGGCTGACAACAAAGACTAACATTTATCACCCAGACTCTTACATGGGAACATTCAAGTGCACGGATGAGGTCGGCATCTACCAGTTGCGGGTGAGGCTCATCCTTCCAATTTCCGTGTGGAGGACGACCGCCAACAATGGCGTGATTATGGATGAAGCCCAAGTCCTGATTTCCCGGAATTACAACCGCGAAAGTTTGAAAAACTCTGCGGTCTCATTCCAAGTTGAGTTCGAGCCTTGGAGACACTTCAGCTGGAGTTCCAGAACCTCCGTAGTTTCGGACAGGAATAGAGCAAGTTACGAGGATAGGTCTGCTTGCAAAGCGTGGGGCCTTGCTTGCGACAAAGGCACTAACCGGGTAAGCAATATGAAACCAATTTTATTACAATAGTTTTTCAAAAACAAAATTGATAAATTGAACTTTTCTGCCGATTCATTTATGTATTTATTTATTTATTTATTTATTTATTTATTATTTCGTTTTCATCAGCTCTTCTACACTGATCGAACCGGGAACTCCTTCTCGTGTTTGGATTCCGAACGGGGTCAAACCATTTTTAAGGTATCTCCCTCCAACCCAAACGGTGTTATCTTGAAGCGGCCCACCGGGATCTGTTGTGATGAAGTCAACCGTCGTGTCCTTGTCGCCGACAAAGATAACCACCGGATTTGTATCTTCTCCATGAGTGGACAGTTTTTGACTTGCTTCGGCCGAGTCGGACATGCTGACGGGGAGTTCAACTATCCTTGGGATGTGGCTGTCAGCTCAGATGGAAGCAAGATTGCCGTGTCGGATTCTCGGAACAAGAGGCTCCAGCTATTTAACAAGCATGGGATGTTCATGGGCAAGTTTTCCGTTTTCGAAACCAGACCGTACGAGTACAAGAATAATTTTGACTATCCCCGCGGCGTTACCTTCAACAAGGATGGTGAGTTTCTATAAACAGATAATGATTTTCTCACCTTACCCCAATTAATTTTTTCGCCTTTTTAATGGTTTATTTATTTTATTTTATTTACAGGGACCCTGATATACATGTCCGACTTCAATGCAGACAATATCATGGAGGTGCCGATTGACATGAAGAGCTACCGGAAGGTTCTCCCAGAAGGGAAGTTGAATCGACCCCAAGGTTTGGTGGTGGACTCGTTGGACTCTATCCTGGTCTGTGATTCTAAGAAAAAACGCGTCCGTCACATCCAACTTCATGATGGCGAGATCTTGGCTCAAATCCAGAACATTGGAAGGGAGCAGTTCGAGTTTCCGGTGAACATTACTTTGTTGGGAGATGGACGTGTTGCAGTTTTAGATACCAATGCCAAAATTTGCATCTTTTGAAGAAAAATGAAGCAAGCCGGCATCTGATGGATTATGGTTTTCTGGGGTGAATTGAGATAATTAATGAAGTATATCCTTTTCAGTTTTGATAAAAATGATAGTCAGCCAAACAAATGATATTCCGATGAAATTATGTTACGTTTTATATTTCAAATAATTTATTAAGATAAAAAGACAAATCAAATTAGCTCATTTGATGATGTGTAAGTCTTTCAAGAGGTAGTTTAATGAATTGTTTATCGTTGGTAATTACCGATCGGAGTCACGTACGACTGAGGATTGTTGATTGGATTGGTTATGAATTGTTTATCTTTCGTAATAAAAGAGAAAGAGATCGGCTTCTGAGAAAATTGTGTGATTCCACTTTAATTGTCTCACTTCACACCATTCTTTAAACGTGTGAATCAATAATCATTTTACTAGTTAAAGCATTTTAAAAAAAGATCGGTATTGTAATTTGCATCTTATTACTTAAGTAGTAATTACTTATTAGCCATCAAAGCTATACTCTCGCGTTTTTATCTAGCGACTTGCATGTTCGTACTTCTCCGGCGATTACGGCGGAGCTCTTGCCTCTTATTTGGGTTCTCTCACCTGAGAAAATTGAAAGTATTAAGTTAGGACAAACGTTTCTGGACGGACGGAATGATATGGTGATATCCAAGGCTGATTTTGATGATCCATCAGAAGGCAAGTTGTGGTCTTCCTAACAAATACCCTCAAAACTTCATGCATGGACTGGATCCGAGAACCATCATCTCAATCTCGACCTACCAGTTGAACGTCTGCAACCAGACTAAAGCCCCCATTGTGACCTCCCATTTGAGATTCAATGTGATTTTGTTTGTGCTGGATTGGGTTGTTCTACAACTCAAATCAATTTCAAATATTTTGTTGTTTAGTTTAGGTTAACGAAAAAGGCGTAGTGGTTGTTTTTAACTGGAACTGTTCTCGAGGTGTGTTATGTTTTGTTATTTGTCTGCTATAAAATTGGCAGCTGTAAGCACAACAAGAAGAAAGCTAATTTAAATTCTAAATCATGTTTATTTTTTACTCCACCTGTCCTCTTCAATGTCCCCAAAAAATAATCAAATAGCTCCTCAATTATAAATGTTCAATTTTAAGTTTAATTCATGACGTCGTCAATCAATATAAGATTTGCTATTACTATGCTGTGCTGGAGATTTGGCAATTTTGGCATGACGTAAATGCTCTAAAAATGCAACATTTTGTGAACATTTATATGATATTGCATACTGCTAACAATAAATACTCAGCTAAAGAAACTAAATATTGTCCTCTTTTTACTAATTTCCGCACCCTATTCGTTAGTCAATGTTGCTATATCCACACATTTTTTATTTTACTATCTTCCAATTTTCTAATCCTGGGGATGTCAGTTTCATTCTAGAGCTACAAGATGACAAGTTATACGAGAACCTTCGTCCGTTGTGCAACGGTAAAGACAGAATTCAAATGAAAGATTAAAATATAATCGATCACATGCATAAGGTTTATTATCAAACCAAAAAATCATAGATAGATGATCCAAAGTGTTGAAAGATACATGATGTAAAGAGCTATATTTATTCTAGATTTGAAATATCCATCAGATTTTGATTGACGATCTCTTTTCCTATGCTTATCTCAAAGTGGTCAAATTATCAGAAAAACGAAATGTGCTTTGTGAGAAACGCATACTGAAAGACTCTGCGACAACCGCTGAAGGTTTCACATCACAAATTTGTGGTTTTAGCCGATCCTTGAAGGTTTAACATACGTGTGAACAAAGGTGTCCATCCGCCTTGTGATAATTGGTGGACGTGTGGCTTTAATGAAGACTAACACGGCAGGATCGAGAATGGAAAGAAGGGAAATATTGTCGTGGAATAGTTCTTCCAGCGTTTCAAACGGAAGTGGTTGTGGAGGAGAAGCGAGATGAATAATGTATCCTAGCGTTTGTCAGCAACACTTTTTGAAGATAAAGGGACATGGTTATATTATTACTGACATCGCGACTAAAAGTAAGCCTTCTCCCAGTTTCAACCCTCAGATTTCTCCATCCTCTTCCGTGTCCAGCGTAACATTTTGCCTTCTGAGCGACATGAATTTGATACCAAATTGCTTATACTTTCCCGCATATTCGTCCATTCTTTTAGAATTCCAGATTGAACAACTGCCGCAGTCCTCTTATCAATGCATGGTCCTCATACTATTACGGATTTTCCTACCCGTGTGCCTCCTCGCAAATATTTCTTTCCCGATGCTCACCTCAAAGTCATCGTTCAAGTTCCCCCTATAATACCTTAAAAGGACTGCTAAAGAGGCAATCTATTTGCCAAAGTGACAATGGCCGTCGGCTCCGGACAGGAAATTAAGTCATGGTTTTGCCAACTTTCCACATGAGGGCCTTCTACCGTATTGTCAGGCTTGGAGGGGAGTCACACTGAGACACGCTAAAACGTTGTCACTTTCTGAATACTCGAAATAAAAAATTGTAGTGGTATCCTTGACAAGTTGTAAGTAAATGGTAAAGTGCTGTAAGGAATCAGTTCTGGAGGTGATGAGATATGGATAAATTTTTTAATTTCGAAATTGCTACTCAACAGCATTCCCGAGAGAAGGAAAGATAACCAAATCAGCAAAGCAATGTCATATTGCCCCTCTCTATCGTTTAGTAAAATTTAGGACTGCTCCAACAAGAGAGAATATCCGGATGCGACCAAGTGACATGATTTTCATATTTTAAAAGTTTACCTCTCTGCAAAGACGACCGGGTCAGGAAGATCACAAACTAGCTGATGTATTCCCATTAGTAAATTAGTAAATTGAAATGAAAGATTATCAATGCCAAGTCAACCCCAAAAATGAGTGTCGTGTTTTGCAAATGTTTGCCTCAGGCATGGTCATCTAGATAAATTTAGGATGCAGATAAAATGGACAACTGCAGTATCAGTATCAGGGTAAGCGAAGTAAACTAGACAGGAAACGAAGTTGATGAATGAACGTTGCAACTAGCAGTTATAATAATATACTATTGTTTATTAGTTTTTAATATGAAAGCGTAATGCATAAATCGGGTTCATTTACAACGAATTAAAATGTTAATTAATTATGTAGATGGTAAAACGGAGTAATTTGATATTACTATGCGTCCCGGTTCACGATTCAGCGAAAAACAAAACTTAAGATTATAACAGATACATAACAAAACTAACTTGAAAAGAGTAATTAGTTAATAAGTATCCATACAATTTAGAAGTCTACTTAGGCACAATGCATAATATCAAATAACAGGAGAAAGAAGGTTTACATAATATTTTAAAACTTTTTAACATTTTCGTACATTTTCGTAATTATTTTTGTTATTTTAATCCAATTCAGCTTCAAAAACAATATTGTTCTTCTTCATTGCGTCCATAGCTTCTTTCCCCCACCGGAGCTCCTAAAAGCAGAGAGGAAGCTTTGTTTATATGGGCGAAATATTTTTTTCACAACAACAGCAGCAAATGGAGTTCCATTGTCCTTTGTTATAATTTTTTCCTTTGTTACTTACCTGGTGACCGGCGGACCCGTAATAATTCCAATACTCTACCCTTCGGAGATGGGGCAATTGCAAAAATCCGTTAAACACACTAGCATCCGTAATCCCCCTGCTTTCAAATCGAAAAATTTCCAGATCTAAAGGAACAAAAATTTAATGGACATTTCATTGCAATAGTATTATATATTTAACATCAACCTATTTGAATATGAAACTCTGGGTAAATTAAATTTAGCTATGTGATTTTCAAATTTGCATCAAATACTTTGCAAGTTGGTGATGTTCGGACGTCTAGCATCCAGTTGATTGGGCATTTGCAGGGTAGTTTCACACAAACCAGTCACTCCTGCATCTGTCAACTCCTCCCCTCGAGCAACTAGTTCGGTAAGATGTTTCCAGTTTTTGCAAACGATTACAAATTGATGGTCAGTCAACTTCGTCTTCATGGATCTTAGATTGGGCATCCACTCAAACAAACATTCAACATCCCGGTCAGTCAGAGTCACTGGCTGTCGGTAATTTTCCAAGTTAAGTTCCGCTAGGTGTATCAGCTGCACATGGGCCATTTCCTGTTTGCAGCTACTGGAAATCAGCTTGGTTTTCACTGTACCATCTTTCGAAGTTTCTCCAGTCAGCAAAATCCTTAACTTTATCAAGTTGGGCATGTACTTGAGAAAGCTCATGTCTTTCACGAATCCCTCCCGGATTTCCAGAGTAGTCATCTTTTCCAACGTAATGCCAAATGGAAATGGTAATCCAGTTAAAGGGGTTCCGGTGGCTTCCAGCTTCCTTAATGACTTTGCGTGTGACTGCAAAACCCGTATCACGTCCTCTTCGTCCATATTTCTTTGCCCGCAGATCCTCAATGCTTTGAGTGGCAGACGTAGCTTCTGGATCATTTCCATACCATTTTCCGTGCTGCAGTGTAGAACTGGGTCAATCCCGAAAGTTTTGAATTTTAATGCCTCTGGAGCATCCATTCGAACATGATGAACTGCATTTAACAACTGTTCAAAATTCTCCTTGCAATTTTGCAGACAAGGCAATCCCACTGAGAAGTAGGTCAGGGATTGGAAATGAGCAAAGAGTTCCAACCAGGAAATCGGAAGTGAAGATCTAGATCGGAGAAAGCGTATTTTGAGGGTTTTGAGCCGCTTGTGCTTCCCATAGTACGATTCCTGGTATTCATTAGTTGTATCCTTTTCATCACTTGCAAGAATAAAAGAGCAATACTTGAGCTGGAGACTTTCGAGATTCGGAAAAGCAGTGTAGACAGTTCTGCGGAATTCATCCCTATTCTTGAAGACGCAGGATTCCAAACATAACCGCTTCAGACTCCCCCCGACCCCATTCCGGAATTGTTGAAAATTCATCGAATTCCAATCCAAATCACAATGCTCAATTCTGATGAAGCTGTAGGGTATCGCTTTGCATTCGTTTCCGGGGTCTTCACAGTAGGCTAGAAATTGCTCTAATCCAGATACCACTTGACGGTTGCGAATGGTCCATTCTTGATCATCCTCCTCTAAAGGGCAAAATGTGATTGGAAAGTCAGACCGCCAGGTATGCAATGATTCTCGATACCACTGTTTGGAGACAAGTCTGCAGTTGGCTAGCATCTTTGCAGGACAGAGCTTGAACAGGTGACTCAGGATCTAGAAAGAATTAAACAAACCACAGACGAACTTGTTATAAACAGCATTGACAGTTTATTTGCACCTAAATATTTTTTAATGACTATTTGTAATTTAATTCCGTGCGTACCACTGAATTATCCAGGGGATTTGTCACTGCGAATTCTGATGCTGTTGGGGGATCATCTTCAGTTTTCAACTTCTTCGTTTTAGTGGATGATGCTTCCATCCTGATGCTGGAAATTATATTTAAAAAATGATTGGTTTCAATAAATTGATTTTGATTGTAAAAAATTCACAACAACCACCGACTCGTATTTAAATCGAATTTATTGAACAACTAGTCACTTTCCGTCTCACTCACTCGTCAGTTAAAGTCACTAAAAATCAATATCTAGAAGAATCCACTACAATGATATCCTGGAACAGCACAAGAAAACCATAACAAAAAATAGTTAAAAATTGAGTTCACAATCGCTGATCACCACTATCCTAATTAACTACCACTTAAAAAGCAAATTAAAATACCGGAATATTTAAAAAAAATCATTGAAAGATTAATCACCCTGTACTTACAGTTAGTTGATGCTGGTGGTGTTAATATACTTGCTTACAGACTTGCTTAGATATCACTGTTCAAAATGCCGAGCGAAAAACCAATGTTGCTCCTCTTATTCTTGTTGCTGTTACCCGAGCCTATGCGTTGTGTTGTATTCCATTTCTCTTCTGACTATGAAGCTTACAATAAGATCAACTGATCGTTTGTATCGTCCAACGACCCTATCAAGCATAATATATTATAATGTTATATCATCCACAGCATCGCGCATCATCAGCATCCCCATCCTTGTAAATAATATAAAGAAAGAATATGCAAATATTGACTCATTCGGTTATCATTTGCGTGTTGGTTGTGTTGTTGAATATCTGGGACGGGGTTGTTAAAGCGATCGGCCAATGCAAATGAAGCGCATTCAAATGAGACTGGAGATGTTAGGGATGCAGTAGGGTAGCAGTAGAAAGCCAACATATTGCTCTCAATATTTTGAAGTGATTAATAATGCATTTTTTTTATCAAAGTGTGCGTGTGGGGATCGGAAATTTTAATCTTTTTTCATGCCCATCTACGCTATAGCTAATCTTCTTTCCAGCTTACTCGGACTCGTAGTGGATACCAGGCTTGAGTTTTTAAAAGTCATTCATTCATTCTCCCTGTGCATGCAAGTACATTTGTTTGTAAGTCGTAAGTCATTTTCATTCTTCAACCTGAAAAAGCCACCTAAAAAACCATCCCCACGTCAAGCCTTAGCTCACATAAAAACAGCCTTCCCCACTGTCAGCAAGACTTTGAACTTTTGTTCCTTTTCGGATAAAGAATACAGTTTTCAACTAGTAATAATCGCACAATCCCAACAGCTATATTATTGATGCTGATAAGTACCATATCACACCATAAGTCGAGTGAGTCTGCTGGAAAGATATAGTTTCAGCAAAATAGTTCAATTCTCACCTCATCCTGTGCTACTGCATTTATGCAAAGTGCACCCTAGCCGGTGTAAGCATTATCGCTCCATCCCCCCATACACTATATTTCGAAATGTCAGGACGATTTTCTTATCGATTTTCTTTTTATCGATTTATCGATATCCCATTTATCGATTTTCTTTTCTACTTGAATTATTATTATTTAAACGTATTTCATAACTGTAATTCCTAAATATCTATACTCTTTAGAGCACCTGAAGTTGTCGTTGGTAGCGATTATTGGATCTTGATGATTGCTGTATCTTAATTTATTTTATTAATAACAAATTGGTTTTAATGTACTCTAGATTGCCTGCGCTTGCCTGGGCTTGAAATCTTGTATTATTATTGTAATCAACAACAGCTCATAAAAACGATAGCTTTTTCTTCTTTTTGTGTGTGTGTGTTCAAATGCCGAATTCATTATTTTTCAATTAGTTATTTTGAGTCATGATGTGCTCGTTTGCCATCACAAATTTTGGCATCAAGGGAAATGCTTTGTATAGCAAAATAGTGGTTCATTTTGAAATGAGTTGGATCCCACGGGAGGAATAATAAAACAAAACGCCTATCTGTGCTGGCCTTCCCCCTCTCTGGTCGCTCCAGGTTTTCAAATTCATTTTTAAAATTTAAATTCTCCTCTCCTTCTGTGGTAGTGTAGATGGATCCTCCACATTAATGGTCTCAAACTGGTGATATATTTAGGAGCGGGGTGAGAACCGAAGTCAAAAGTCACAATCATAATATCAAATTAATAATCATGTGAGTACAAATGTCAAATTATATCAACATTAACTACATTGACATCTGTCAAATCACATTTTACAATCCAACATAAAGTAAAGTAAATCTAACCTTTGAACCTTACAATCTAACATAATATAACATGGGTAAGTGTACAGTTCTATTTCGTCTTGATATCTCATATACATCGTAATGTGAGCTGACTACTGGAATGAAAAAACGCTTGTTCATCATCTTTCTCTCTGGCGTTAATATGTACAAATTTATTCTCTCTCATTCTCTCTCTCTGTCATGCATGTATACAACAAAGTTTCCTCTCCGCCTCTCTCTTGCTTGGAGATGCATGGAAAAGTCTTTCTCTCTCTCTCTTTCGCCCGGCTTCTCTCTAGCATGTAGATGTATCACGAAGTTATTCCCTCTGTTTCTCTCTTTTCTGCTTTCCGTTTGTTTACATGGAAAATTTAAGACACTGTCTATACTATTACCATTTACAACACTCGCAATCAGTTCTCTACTAGAACTATTCTCTCGCATTCTCTCTTTTCCCCTCTCCGTCGGTTTGAACCTAGCCCCATAAGCCCTTGTAAATTGGCCACTAGCTATTTGCTGGCATGATCCGACGAAATGATGGTATGATAATGCTGCTTTTCAAGGCCCACTCTTTCAGTTGCAGTCAATTTAATTTGGATAAAAATGTACGATGTATGAAGGAATAAAAATTTGTTGCGATATCTGATGAGAGTCAAGCTAGCATTCGCAGTTTTGTGTATATCATCCGAAAAAGGAGGACAGTCGTGAATCCATTTTTATGAATTATTTAATCCGTAACTTTTAAATCCAACTGCTCACGACTTATTATCTTGCAGCGTAGCTTTGCAAGATATTAAGAATTCCGGTCCGTCTGTCTGTCTGTCTGTCTGTCCGTCCGTCTGTCTGTCCGTC
>JAQIWX010000447.1:0-16837 GCA_034696785.1 Lepidocyrtus cyaneus | reverse complement strand
TTAATAATTGCTCGAAACACTAATGTTCAGTTGACAGTTCAGAACTGAGTGATTGATTGATAGACGGTTTTCAGGGATTGTGAATGTCAATTGTGGCTGGAAGTTTTTGGGAACAGGTCGCTGGTCGCTTTCTTCATTCTTTGAAAGTTTTAATTTCTAACAGTCAACAGTTGTCATTTGTGCTGCTGTATGTGGCTGTCAATAGGTCAAAGTGTAGAGCAGAAGGACTTACTTTTAGGTAGTGAGTGAGTATTGGGAGGGGAGGCGCGACTGACTACTGCCGATCCCAGTATTAAACTTGGTTGGTTATCAGGTGGTTTAAATGTGCGAATAAATTGACGAAGGTAAGCTTCTAGTGTCTAGCTAGGTTTTGGAAGTATACATTCATTTCACATTTGATGAGAGCTACGCCATGAAGAAACTTTACTTTTTGACTTTGACTTATCGGTTGCAATGAAAATGAAGCCCCTGCTGGGTTATCGATAAGTGATAAGAACGTATATTGAAAACTGACAAACATATTATTTGATTTTGAAGGAAAAAATTTCAGATTGAGAGACTAGATCAACTATTGACAAGCGTGCGGCCGACTGCGGCGAAGCAGCAGCAGTTGGCAGTTGAGTCTGGTGCTGGTCTGGAAGATTATAACCTTGATTTTGGAGGGTTCGTTAGTCTTGGGACGATGAAACATTGCTAATTAGCTGCTTACGGTTTTTAGCCTCATTTCTCCATCCTCATTAGTCAGCATAATGGATCCTTTACAGCGTGCGCTGGCTGACATGAAGTCATCCACCCGGAAGGGGGACAGAAAGGTACACAAAATATAGAAAACTCCGTTGATTGACTTTTAGAATAATTTAATACGTTCAACGTTTCATTGTTCATAGAAGTTGGTAAATAAGAATTTGATTGCTTGTATATTTACAGAATGGTGCACAAAACTTGGTGGACTGTTTGGACACGGATGAGATGTGCGACAAACTGGACCTTAATTCCGTGAGTCAGGATAAAAAGGGCTGCGAGAAGATGACATGGACAAGGTTGTTTATTGAAGTCAGAGACTACTTTAAAAAGGTATGTGTGACAAACTGACAGACATTTAACCTGAACACTGCTCTCTGCATTGATGCTGGTGTAAGTACTCATTTATACTATGATATGCTATATTTCTTTAGCAAACTGAAAAAGGACAAATTACAAATAAGCTTCAGCTCTTTGGGGTCGTTAAATCTGTCTTCACAAAGGCAACGCGAAGTGAAGGTAATACCAAAAACTGAGCTAGCTCTAAATATGAACATATTTCTTTAAAAATTGTTTCAGGTTTTAAATGAATTAACCAATTATTGTACTCTCAGATCGTCCTTGGCTGCATTGGAGCAAAGTCTATGATTTTATAACTGTTCACCTTCGAGAGGAACGATCTGCGTCAGTGTTCGGACCTCCATTAATTAATATGCTCGAGACCTTTCTTTCAATCAAATTTTATAGGACTGTGATGGATGCCGCGTCTTGGATAGGTGAGTAGAAAAAATCTTTTCCATTGTCTGTCAGATTATTCAATAAAATTTTATTGCTACATTGTTGTGTGCTGGTGTACAAAAAATTCTAACACTAATTCAAAATTCTTGCTATTTTATAACTCTTCAGACCTGATCAAGATATTGACCAGCAGCTACGGAAAATACAGTATCAGCACGTCTTCAATTTTGAGCTGCTTGAATATTTGTATTTTACAAGGTTCCCTCTACGATGGAGTTATTTCCTTGTTACGCACTGAGTATGTTTTGTTCAGTTGATTTTATTATTGATGATGAAGATCACTTAGAATTGTTTATTGAAATCATCGAGTCAACCCAAATATTCAAACTGTTTTTATTCCGTTTCATTGTTCTATATAGTGTTGTTGACTTTTACATAAAGATTGTCCAACAAGATCGGTCTGTACAGAGTGAGAACATGTCTGTGTATTTGAAAGGTGTTACCACTTTGTCTACACAGGTAAACCATGATTTGTTGGGAACCTACTTTATCAGTTATATCATATGAGACAGATGGGAAACAGTTCTTTAAAATTCTATAACATTTCTAACGTATCTTTACTCCTCACAGAACGCCAATGAATTTCGAGGCATTCTTTGTAAGCTTGGAGAGTTAGTTCTTCCAGCAATTCTCCACGTTCGGGCTTTCACAGAAGATCAAGAGGTAGACTTTACTAAATTAATTATTAGTAAATGCTGAATTTTCAGTTTAATCAAAGTATTCCTAAAAATAACTCAATTGTTCAGCGATAGTTATTAAAGTAAACTTAATTATTAATTATGCTTTTCAGATAGCATTGTTGGAGTTTTTGTTGGTACAGTATCGTTTGCACATGCCATATAACATTGAAATTGCATCCAATGCATTTCACGCTGATGATACTGCCAAATGGAAGGAAATATTGCGGCAAAGCTATTCCTACTGTATTGATACTATCGAAGAAATAGCAACCAAACGAACTTCTCACAATAAAAGTGACCTTAGGGCGCGCGATGACTTACTGTTGCTGGCAGCAAAATGTACAAAGCAGGTATGGGGTTTAGAAATTTTTGTTTGCGATAAAGTTGCGTTCGTGTGCAGATTTTATTGTTTAACTTAAATTTGGATTGGAATAGATATCATCCCCATCACTTTTGGAAAGTTATTGCTCAGACGAAGAAGACATTGATGGTGAAAATCATTCAAAAAAGAAAATGCGATATAAGTCTTTTCACACCATTATAAGTGACATTTACTCCAAGCCGCCATCTGAAGGACTAATGACTTGGTAAATTATTGTTAACAATTTTATAGCTCCAGTCCAGAACATATATTTTTAATTTTCCAGTCTCCAGATTTGGGAAGTTTATTTTTTAATTGTAATTTTTGTTTTACAGGCTCAGCTATCTCACAGTTGTCTTAAATGACTTTCCTGAACTCGTAGGAACGAGAATAAACTATTCAAACCTCATCCACTTGGGTAGCTCACTTTTCAATACAAAGTACACGCTCCGAAAAGAGTTTTACAGTTATTTCATGAGCTTAATTAGAGCAGAGAAAAGTCTGAGAAGTCAAGGGAAGATTGATGATGTGACTGATACCTGGACCACGTTATGGGACTTAACTATTAAGTAAGCTTAATTAAAATACATTATAACGGAGTGACCCATTACATCTGTGTTGTGTTTTCTTATATTGTATAAAACTTGTTGCCGTTGTTTTTTTTATGTAGATCGGTGCCAGTATGTGATGATAAAGAAGTGGCAGTTAACCTTCTTCGCCAAATTTTAAAGGATATGAATCCTACAAATGTTACTTCATTGCTGATCCTATACATCAATGGATCCATGCCGTTGCTCAAATGTAGTATTCAACTTTTGCAAGAATACCTTACTCTATGCTCATTGCCAGTGCAAATCAATTGTTCAACAGTGCGGGGAAGCCAGTCCGAACTTGTCGATGAACAGTTTGCCGTAACACCATGTCCGAGATCGGAACTGCTCAAATGGCTGGTGAAGGTTGTTAATAACGAAGATGTCTCTGGGTTTGAGTCACTGATTGCTACAGTAATGTGTGCGTTAGTTGTAAAGCAAAGTCATGTACTACTTCAGGAAAATGTCGAGCCTAACCTTGACAGAGAAAACAATACTCCATCCTTTGAGAAGTTATTGACGAAATCTTGTTTCACACAACTGGGAGATGAGGCCCACGTCATTAATTCAACTCCATCCGGCTCACACATCGATTTTTCCACCTTCAGCTTTGTCGTGGAACAACGACCGGCTGAGCGACTGATGTTGGCACTCCAGGCAGATTTCGACAACATTGCAAAACTTTCTGTTAATGTGACTAGATTGGATCAGTTAAATCCGTACAAAAAACTAGTGGC
Organism: Lepidocyrtus cyaneus; assembly: GCA_034696785.1. Lineage (NCBI taxonomy): Eukaryota > Metazoa > Arthropoda > Collembola > Entomobryomorpha > Entomobryidae > Lepidocyrtus > Lepidocyrtus cyaneus. The sequence goes on along the minus strand of JAQIWX010000447.1, from coordinate 12,930 downwards.
TAGAGTGAATTTGTGTTTGAATCTGCTGAATGTAATTGAGAAAAACTTGGTAGGCGACTCAAGCTTGAGTGGACATCTAGGTTTTAAATCCACCTTGGAAAGGATTTGTGATAGCGGGCTTAGTGCCTGTAACAAATTTATCACTGACATGTTTGCATCTACAAACAGATTTTCAAAAACTCCAGGATGCATCGAAAAAATTATAAAATTTACTCGTTTACTTTTCTCCACTGAAAGTCTGTGTGACAACCTTCGTTCGTTTATAAGCCAAAGGTTCACTCCACCAACACTGGAACTTTTTAAAAGATATTTTCGAAGTAACCTAGCGGTATATATTGAACGTAAGAGAGTTACAAATTCTGGAAGTATTAAGAATGGAAATATATTTATTACCTATGTTATACGTGTAAGATATTACTAACTTCTTGTCTAATGTTTAAATACTGTTTTCAACAGGCGCCTTGAATAATTCTCACGAATCTAGCCTAGTAATTTTGGATCCTGATTTTCACAATAGAATACGATTAATGCAAATCCCGAATGCTACTGAATTGGCACTTATTACTAGAACCGACCGTAGTTATGAAAAAATGTCATTGGAAGCCCTCAACATTTTAATTGATTATGGATTGATTTGTGGTAAGTTCGATATATTCTATAAAGTAGCTCAGGTATGTATATAGAAGATCTGCTCCCAAAACTTGACAAATAAGATCTGTGTTTTTATATTTGAAAATAAACTTTAGAACATAAGCTGGACTTTTTTGAGGAATTGATGAAGGATTTGAATACCGAATCATACTACAGTACGAATCAGTTCCTGTTTGATGCTGTAATTGTTTTGATAAAATATATTTAAGTAAATTATTAGCAAGTAAACGATAGGCCGAGACCGACAGTAACCCTTTCTGTTTGTTTTCAGGTCACATCACTTATATCTAAGCTTGCAACAATTTTGAAGGCTCCCGAGCTCCATAATCTGATTGTCGAAGACTTTGGTGTCATGATCCTACTTCAAAAGTGCTGCCGAGTTTATTCTCAACTTCCACCATGTGCCGAACAACTGTGGATTTTGTTCAAGGGTTCGTGATGCTCATTCAAAAGTTGCTGCACATTTGGGTGCTTGATTATTCTTTACTGAAAGTTGTTATCATTATATTTTTATGCTTATTTCAGAGGTGATACCTGCAATAGAATGCATCGATGGTCGTGGTCGACAGAATTTTATGGTCTTGGTTGGAACTCTGTATCACATTCTAAGGGGTGCCTCAAAGGTGCCTAGATTCGTGTATGAAAAGACGTTTGCAACTCTCACGGAACTGTCCAAAGTAATTGCTACAACGTTACAATGATGAATTTCTTAATTGTTCTTGATAACAGTAGCGAACAGCGAACCAGTGCTCAATATTTATCATGTTTTATGCAATTTCGTTTATATCGCGCGGTTTAATAATTTTTTGATCTTGGCAATTGATAGATCGACCGCAACTTAACATGGACTGTATTCAATCCTATGAAATCTCCGGCGTTTTGGGTTTTGGAGGATGTCAAGGAATTTCTTGCTAGAAAGAGTCATCAAACGAGAATGCAAGCAGCTTTCACAATTTGTCAGATTTATGAACATGCAGCTCCGTATGATTACAGCGAAGGTGTGATGTCTTCACAGAGCGACTTGCCGACTGGGAACGATGATTATCAGGAGAGAAGAAAGTCGTTTTTGGATGCTCTGTTTCAAAACTTGATAAGTGCATTTGAGATCGATGTGAGTTTTTAACTTTTTGATGTTCGGATGCAAAATATATTTTAAGACAGATAAACTATTATAACTGTTTGCGAATTATTTTATTTCATATAGGGTGGCCTCACCGGTGCAGAAACGTTGGAAGAATCAATCAATCGAACGACACTTGTTTTGTCTTGCTTAACGCGTTTAATATTTGCGTTTCCCTATACACAAAAGCAGACAATTATGTTCCTGTTCTCTATAATTAAGTTGAAAAAGATTGATGTTGGAATTACTCAGAGAGCTTTGCAATACGTTTCATCCAATTCAACGAAAACGATGTGTTGTTATTTCCCGTACGTTCTGAAGAAAATGTTGAAATTGAAAAATTCGATTGAGGTAAGCAATGATAAAGATTTTTATGTAATGAATGACCATATGACAAAACATTGATATTATGTTAAGTAAATGTTGTAATTTAATTGATAACTTACTTTGTTTGTTTTCCAGGACTTGCCGCACCGGTTATTTGGTTGTGACAATTTCATCGCTTTCGCCAGTAAATTCCGAAATGAAATCTGCGTTGAATACTTCGAGCAAGACAAAATGGTGGAACTGGAGGCTTTCGCCAAACATTTTAACCTTACTCCCCAACGTTTGATTCAAGACTGCTACGGGCTGATCATGGCGAAAATAACTCCAGGGCTAGCCATCCATTCCTACGCATTAAATGCCCGTGGGGTTAATCTTGCTGTGAATAATGACGTTCACAAACGTCTCATCAGCATCCTTGGAGGGAAAGATGTAACGGACACGTTAATGGCAACATGCCTTGGTGATGTTGTTCTGAATCTGATATCATTTACTTTTGAACCACTTGTTATGGATAAGTGGAACTGCGCAGAAGTGAAATTGTCAGAGCCGTTTCCACCTCACCACCCACAATCAACGATTCAGTCTTGCCTTCAGTTTCTGAAAGCAGCAAGTCCACACAGCAACCTCAGTGTAATTGGCTATCTAGTCAAAACTTCTCATCAGAGTATTTACAAAATTCTCTTGTCTTTGGCGATGAGAATACATGAAGCTCACGACGAACTACAAAAATTTTGGAGACTACACCAGTTTACTTTCTTTGTCGACTTACTACTGAACGAGCCGCAGGAAACGTTTAATCTAATGAAGGAATACGTGTGCAGTTTTGTTTTCAATGCCTATCTAAGGCTCCTTAGGCTAAATGATGGATTCCATCCTGAGCGTCGCATTCGGTTTCTCAAAGTGATTCTACGCCTTGTCCATAATCTGGTGGAGCGACTGACTTCAGAATACCCTGCCGAAATGATGATATTTTATGTCTCTGTGATCAGAAGCATTGTTTCCGCGTCCCTTAAGTACCCTCTGCTAATGGAATCATCGAAATCTATTCTGGACTTCCTATTGAAGACACACGGAGAAACATTCTCAACCTGCATAGAGGCCCTGGACCCATTCCCCACGAATGTTCTGGAATTTAGGGATTATCATATCATTCACAACGAGAAGAAATACGGAAGCAATCGGAGGTTAGAATGGCCTCTTTCAAAAGAGTTTGAACGACTCTTAGAAGACAACGGAACCGGTGTATCGAAAGGATCATGTACTAAGGAAAGCCTTCAGTTTCTTCGAGAGCTGCTGTCAAAACGAAAAAGAGATCTTGAGCGAATGCTGAAAAATCTGGAAAGCAAACGGTTCTCGGAAGAATGCGTGAATGATCCGGTACACCATGTAATTCAGATGTTGATTAGTGTCACACTCGATGCAAATCAGCCTCAAGACGTGATTTTGGAGGCCTGCAAATGTCTTGGAGAAATTGGTCCTGTAGATTTGTCAATATTAGTGCTACCACCCTATAAAAGTCAAGGAAAGATCTATTCCGTGGATGACGCTTTGTCAGAAATCATCAAAATAATTGTTGGATACCAGACCTGTGACGATATAAAAATAGTGAATGTGTCGGGGAAAGTTCTTCGTACGATTTGTCAGTTTGAGCAGTGCTCGCTTGTTGTTAATGTGGACTTGAAAGATAGTCGTTTGTCCAAAGTCATGTTACCATTCCTTGGCAAACAATCAGAACGCAAGCGGTCGGACGAAAAGGTTGATACAAATCTGTTGGAAACAAATTTAGGGATGAATGAAATGAATGAAGGGATTGAGTACAAAACTTGGCTCACCAAACTTACTACTGGAATCATTGAAAGTTTTCAAAGCAGATCGTCGCTGGTTGCGAAGTTTCTTCCATTATGTGAACTAAGAGCCGATTTTTGCGAAGACGTTTTTCCTTACGTGGTTCACCTGTGTCTGTTTGGAGGGAAAAGCAATCCACTGGTTAAGAAGACGTTGACTGGATACTTCAGAACGTTCTTTTCCAAGTTTGTAAGCAATTACAATAGTGCGACAGAAACAGGTCGAAGCTTTACACCATCGAGTAGTAAGTTAACCATATTCGATCTTTTACTGATGCATATGATAGCGCTGCCAGTTTGTGGCTCTATGAAACACCCTGATGTATATTTTTATTTTAATAGGTGGAACATCAAGTACAATAATATACATGAACAAACTGGCGTTGCGACTACTGATTCGAGTTGTACAATTTTTGCGGAGGCATCCACTTCCAAGCGAAGTCAAAGGAAATTTAAAGTATGTTAAAAATAGCGATATAATCGACTGCTAGTTAATAGTTTATTCTTACCTCTTATTATTAGAAACTGTAGAAATTAACTATAGACTTTTTATTGATTTTCATAGGCTCACACCTTGGGATGACAACTTCTGGCTTGACATCAACTACCTCGATGTTGCAAGGGCAGCTCAATACTGTGGGGCGTACTTAACATCGGTACTGTACATTGAAATTGCAGCAACCCAGATGGACATGTCAAACACAGGAACTCAGTCTCAGTATAGTAGTGAATACGATGATGACAGCTCTCAAGATGATTCTCTCTCCCAAGCAGTGGCCATGTATCCGCGTAACAAAATCGAAGCTTCCAAAATTCAGAAACTTTTGCTAAAAGCTTATTCCAGTATCGGGGAAGTGGATGCAGCGTATGGTTGCGGCTCAGCAAGATTCGCAGATGCTCAAAGTAGCATGCATCATTTGGAACAATCCATGGATTGGCACAGACTTCTTATGTTGGCGAACGGGAGCTCAATCACTAGTGATGCACAAGACAATCTTCAGTCCTGCTCAGATCAGCATGTTGCATTATCATTAAAGCAGCTAGGCTTACACAACGTTTTATGGACATTTTTGAAGGGGGCTGAAGCAATGGGGAATGTACTACCAGAAGATTTACTTCAAGTTCAATATGAATGCGGATGGAGACTTTCGAAATGGGATTTGAAAAATGAAAAGCCCGCATACATAAAAGACATAACAGAAAGTAACGGCTCCCTACTTGGATTTCAAAGATGTATCTATGATGGTATTCATTCCGGTCTCTCCAACGACAAAAACAGTCAACTAAAGTCGGTCAATGATGGATTCAGAAGTGTTTACACAGAATTGCGACATGCTACACTAGAGAGTTCTGAAAACATTTACGGATTCCTAAGCCGTTTCCAAATGTTGAGAGTAGTGGAAGATTTCTTTGATGACAACGAAGACGTGAAGAATTTGGTTAGAAAATGGAAGCAACATGACCGGGTGCCAATTGGAGACTTCAAGCACCATGAGCCGGTTTTATCCCTTCGAAACGTCCTTCTGAGAGCTTATGATCGAAAGAACCACCGAGCCAATTTAGACCAAGAAATCAACGATTCATTATTGGACCTAATTGCAAAAGCAAGGAATGCCGGACGCTTGGATTTGGCGGAAAGCTGCGCCACTGCAATGAACTCGGTCGGTTCGAAGCCTTCAACCTCCTTGGAGTTGGAAATCGCAAAAAATCATTGGACCAGAGGAAAGACCGACATTGCGAGGGATATTATGAGCAAACTTATTCGGAAGTCAAGCCATGAAGATGACCTGTATCCTACTCTTCTGCTTGTATATGGTGATTGGCTGTCCATATCTCATTGCGAGCGTCCAGCTGTCATATTGAAGGACTATCTGCAACGGTCTTGTACCATCTATGAGAAGAGGGTCAACTCGCCCCAAAGTGACCTGTCGAAGGCGTACATCGTTCTCGCCAAATATGCAGATGCACAGTACCAGAATGTTACAAAGTATATTGCTTCGGATGTCTTTCAGTCCAAAGTGAATCATCTTCATCGGGTAAGATTATTTGTACCTGAATTAAATTTTAAAATTTTAATTCAAGATTCACTGAAATAATTTTTAAAATTTGAATTTGCATAAAACGTTTCCTTTCAGGCACGCATTGATGAACAACGACTGCAGAATTCGGTAGATAAAGAAAGTAAACAGTCAGTTGTGATAAGTAAACGGAATAGTTCATTTGATATAACGGAGATCAACTACATCCATAAGGAACAGAGGAGTTTTTTGGAGTTAGCTTTAACCCATTACCTTAAAGGATTAAAGACCAGCAATGACAATGACTTGTTAATTTTTCGTGCTGTGAGTTTCCATCTACGAAACATTTCACTTCAACCACATATATTTTTATTTTTTAACGAGGGTTTATATGGTCGTTTTTTGGATTCCACAGATATCGTTGTGGCTAGAAAACGGCAGTGATGTAGACGTGGAACTTCTGGAAAACGTTACCCGTATCTTTAACGAGGAAGTTTTGCCCTCGTACAAGTACATAGTGGTGCTGCACCAATTGAGCGCTCGACTTAGCAGCACTTCAACCAGAAAAAATGAGGTCCTGAGGGATATACTCCGTACGTAAATGAATTTTATTAATTTGGGTTTTTATAGTATGATAGGATGAATCAAGTTTAATTTTATGCGTGGATTTTTTCTTCTGATTTTGTAACAGTTAAATGTGCAATTGAACATCCATACCACACCATACCTATACTCATGACGCAAGCATCTCTTCATAAAGACGATGAAGCTCTTCCCCCGAAGAATTCTTCTTTAAAAGTTCAGCTAGCTGTAAGTTGTTAAACATTCTGAAATTATTAATTGATTTATTCAATTTTCCCGTATAGTAGCTAATTGGTAATGCTCAACTAACTTTATTTACAGGATCGAGTTAAAGCTGCTGCTGAAATTATCAATTCTCTGAGAGCGCAGCCAGTTCTGAAAAATCTTGTGGGGAGGATGGAAAGTCTTTGGCTTGCCCTTATTCGTCTTGCCAATATTCCAGATGGGACCAAAAACGTCGAAGGTGTTAAAAAGAACATTCCAAATGAGGTGATGAAGTGTCTAGCTAATTTAGAAAGTATTGCTGTTCCGACATCTGGTATTCCTGTTTTACCGACCGCAAATTATAAAGATTGCGTAATTGGTAAGAATTTCGGAATTTTTGCTTATTTGATTATTTTTATATTTCGTTATATCTTTGACTGAATCCGTGAATATTGATTAACTTCAGGAATCAGCCGTTTCGGAAGTACATATGGGTTTGTTGGAGGTATAAATTCACCGAAGAAGCTTGCCTGTGTTGGTACCAATGGCCTAACGTATAACATGTTATTAAAGGTAAAGGTGTTTCGAACGTTTTGCACATGCAGGGGATCCGTTCTTATAATACATCGTTTACTTTTTTGTCTAATGTGTTAGGGCCACGATGATCTCAGACAAGATGCTGTGATGCAACAAGTTTTTGCTGTGATGAATAATCTACTTCAGGCAGAACCGAAAACGAAACTACGTCGGCTTCATATCCGAACTTACAAAGTCATTCCGTTGTCTCAACGAACGGGGCTCATTGAATGGGTAGAAGATACTCAAACATTTGGTGAGTATCTTGTCGGTAACCAGGCTAGTACCTCAGGCCGTGACGCGGGAGCTCATGTGCGTTATCGCCCAACTGACTACAAACCCATTGAGTGTCGCAAGCTATTGCAGGTTTGAAAAAAAAAATACTTTTTAAAACCAATTAAAATACTTGGTACAGTTAAATAAATGTGTAATCGTAATCACTGACATTAAAATGTTTATGTTCATGTTTACAAAGGATGCTAGAGCCAATCCCGCCGATTTGGAAAGAAAGCACTCCACGTATATACGGATTTGCGAGCACTTTAAACCGGTTTTCCGACATTTCTTTTTTGAGAATTTCAAGGAAGCAGGAGTATTCTTTGAGAAAAGACTGGCATACACCCGCAGGTATAGATTTCTTACATATTTGATCTTTTCGTAATTTACAATAGATAATATTTCAAAAGTTAATAACTTATATCTAAATATTTCAAATTTTAGCGTGGCTACTACATCCATTGTTGGTTACATTTTGGGACTAGGAGATCGGCATGTTCTTAACATTTTAATTGATAAGAAGACTGCGGAGTTCATTCATATCGATTTAGGCAAGTTACATTACAAAATAATTGAAGCTCTCGCATTTCAAGTGCTGGATTTCTTGACTATGAAAATAACATTTTTTTTGTTATATAAAGGTGTTGCCTTTGAACAAGGAAGAATTTTGCCTACTCCAGAGACAATTCCATTTAGACTGACCAGAGACGTAATTGATGGGATGGGTGTATCCGGCGTTGATGGAGTATTTAAAAAGTAAGGAATAATAATTGTTGACGATTATTTTATTGTGATCCCTTTTGATCAGGTATATGTCCGTGTCTGCAGAAATACATAACGGTTATTGTTTTCAATCTTTCAGATCATGTGAAGAGACTATGGACCTGCTGCGAAAAAATTCAGAAATTATCATAACTGTGCTACAGGTTTTGCTTTACGATCCCCTTTACATGTGGGCTTTAACTAACGACCGTGTTGCAAAGGTTCAACCTTCTGACTCATCGAAAGCTGGACGGAAATCAAAAACAACTGTGGAACCGCCGGAAGATTCCGTTAAAGGTACTTGATTTGATAGCAGTATAGAACATTTTATAGCTACAAATGGTGGTCAGAGGTTAAAATATATTATGTTTAATTTTATGCAGAGCGGAATAATTCAGCATCCCGTGTGCTACTTCGTTTACGGCAAAAGTTAATGGGCATTGAAGAGGAAGGCGGTGCAACTGGTGCTCTCTCGTCGGGGTCTTCTCTCAGCGTGGATGGTCACGTATCACTTTTGATTCAAAGAGCTGCGGATCCTGATAAACTATGCAGATTATTTCCCGGTTGGCAGCCATATCTTTAGTTCTGGAAAATCAATTCTGCCATCTCATTCGTTACTAACCGCGTATTCTGTTTATGTTTCAATAATATGTTCTGCAACTACTAATAATATGTTCTACTGAATAATATGTTCTGTAACTTTTCTTCCATTTTGAAAACCAAGCATACTGATTGTATTCTTCTAGACATAATTCTTTCTATTGGAATAATCAGGAACTTGTTGTTCAGAAAATAACTGCCGTATTCAATACAGTCTTTCCAATTAACTTACGTACAAATGTATTTTCGTACATCATAAATTTATCGACAGTTTTGTTTATATTTATACATACCTTAATTACGAAACAATTGAATCTAGTTTTTAACAGTAAGAACAAACAAATAAACTTGTACAATAAAATTGCGTAATTTAGATTAAAGAAGTCTACTAATTTTTTTTTAATAAAAAATATATTTTATACTACTACCTTGTATGAATTCCTGTCATATACTCGCAATATACTTTTAGAATACTGTAATCAATTCTTTTACGAATAATAAGCGAGAATTAATTTTCTTTACCTACTACCTCAAGACGAAAAAATGAAACCTGACTTATGTACTTGAATAATATAAAGTAGAGATATTACTAGCTATGTACGCATTTTTAACAAGCAAATAATAAACGTAAACTATTGACATAATTTGCTCAATACTATTAGGCAATTCCTAATTAATTATCGTTATCAAATTTATTTTTTATTACCCTGCACCGGTGACAGCTTGCACTAAATTCACCTCCGCATTGCATCTTCACCACTGATTTAATCAAAACGCTTTGCATCATTATATGATAATTTACATATTTGCTGTGGAACGTCCTGTGAATTTTTTTCCATTGGAAATTCAAATGAGTTGTCATTTTTCATTTTCAACTTTTCCGACCATGAATTTCAAGTTTACGGTTGGTTGTTTCAAGTTAGGCTAACCGATATGATGATGATTGTATTGTAGGTTGAATAGACAAGACAAGACATTTTTAGTAGCAGTCTCACGTTGCCCCACGTTTGAAAATTGCGTAGTCAATCGTCGTTACAAGTTGGTGGGAAGGTTTGAAATTTGTTGAAACCTTTTCGCTTTCAAATCCAGTTTCCTTTGTGCCCAGTTTACCGCCGTGGTTGGCCGTCTAGCATTCTGTGCTTGACTCCAGTTTGGTGAACTTCAAAAAATAACATTTAAAAATCTGAAAGCGTTTTTAGTTTAATGTTCAGAAAATAAAGTTGTTCCATCATCCATCGAAATTAAATTAAATGCTTGACGCATTTACAGTTAGTTGAGTTAAGCCTGCAGTTCGTTATTTAAGAAATCCGAAGGGATTATCAGTTTTGATTTTTGATTCGCTTGAGTTTGGAAGAGGTTCTCGAGTTTTATTTCCGTTTATGGGATCAGAAATCAGTAGTGAAAATACAATGGAACTGGAGCTGTCAACAATGGGGCAATTTGCGGCGGTGGTGGAGGAAACATGGTCTCAGTCTCAAGAAACGGTGATGGAGGAGGAGTTGAAGACGTTGGACTATCCACGCTCCATCAGCAATAAACCATCCCGTCTGAAGCTATTTTCGGAAGACTTTTTCTGTCCGTTGGTGGTAAGTTTTTTTTTGTAAAAATTAATACCGAAGGAAGCAATTTGATTCATTAATGAAAAGCTGGGATAATAAATTGTAAATGTATATGAAATTGGTTTGGAGCTCATTGACAATCAGAATGAGGATTGGGTTTGGTTTTTTAAATTATTAATCATTGTGTATACTCCACTATTATTCTGTCGTTTTTGAAGGATGATGCCAAACCTCTCTCTCAATCACGCTCGGAGTTGGACGAGGAGGATCAAATTAGCTTGATTTACGACTCTGAGGCTTATGCAGAGGCGGAAATCAAGATTTTGACTGTTGGAGAATCTGGATTGAAACTATCTGAAGAGAAGCGGAAGGATGAGATGACCTATGTGGAGGACGAAGTCAAGAAGACGTCGAATTGCAGTGACTCTGCTTTCCAACTGAAGGCATCTATGGATAAGCAGAAGAACGACGGGATCGTTTCTGAGGCCTGTGGAGAGGATGAAATCAAGGCTATGATTTTTAATGCCTCTGAATTGAAGTCAACTGAAGATAAGAAGAACGAAAGGAACGTTCCTGAGGCCTGTGGAGTGGATGAAATCAAGGTGTTGATTTGTAATGACTCTGGATTGAAGTCAACTGAGGATATGCAGAAGAACGAAGGGAACGCTCCTGAGGCCTGTGAAGAGGATGAAATCAAGGCTATGATGTTTAATGCCTCAAGATTGAAGTCAACTGAAGATAAGCAGCAGGATGAAGGAAAAGTTGGAGAAAGTGCTTTGAGCCAACCTGTTCATATTGACGATAGAGACGAATACATGGAAGCTGGGAGTGATAAAAATGGGGAGAGAGAGAGCACAAAACCAATTGAAGTTATCGCGCATATTAAAGAAAGTAAGGTTGAGGAGGTGGAGGATCCCTATGCTATGAATTCCCTTCCCCCATCAGTTGAGAAGATGGATATCATGGTGGCGGACGCAGAAACTAATACTTCACAGCCATTGTTGCAGAATGCTAATGTTGGAACCGGAACCAGTCAGACATTGATGATTGAAACAGAAACAGGAATGTCTCAGCCTCTCATGGTGGAAAGTGGAGTTCAAACCAGCCAGGGTCTGTTAGATCTGCTTTTGTCAAGTCTCCCAGTGAAATCAACCAACGATGCTAAGGCAGTCAAACCTTCTAAAGCCCTTTGTCGAACCAGTGGTCAGACATTCGATTGTGACTCGAAGCGACCCCGACTCGGAGATGTAAGCAGGAATTGCGCTAAACACTCAATTTATTCTGAAGCAGTTACTTTTGAGTTTGATGACGGGGCTGGGAAAGATAACATTCAGCTTGAGTTTGAGAGTTTGGAAAACTCTTATCATGAACGTACCGGCTACGTTAAGATGGAGAGAGAGGACAAAGAAAATGAATCTACAGATTCCCGTAAGTGCACTATTTTATACTATAATATTTATGATTTAGGCTAGCCTATGATTCATCATTTTCAATTTAAAATTCATATTCGTTAATCAAGGCAGATATTTATCATGTTTATTTTTTGATTAGTACCCTCATCGTCATCATCTTTAACCTACGCATTTGGTGGATCGTCTCAGTCTCGTGGACGCCGACTTGGGCTCTCAAAGAAGTCCCGCAAACCTCTTCATCAAAAGATCCTAATCCTGCCCAGATCCCAAACAAATTCTGATGATGATTAATCGCCCTTTGTTATAACTACTTTAACCGAAAACCTTTCTTCTTTTTTAACTACATGTATGTTTCGTTCGCATATGTTCTTGGTTAGTTTTATAGTATAGTGTTGTTTTAGTGAATACAAAGTACAAAACTGGTAGTTAGTGGTCGCGGAGGTAGTTTGGCTGCCCAAAGTTAAGATTAGAGCTGTGTATTAAATGTTATCAGTACATTACGTTTTACGTACTTCTAAGTTTACTTTTAACTTCTAGTCTGTTTAATCTATTTGAGCAGTGCATTTATAAAATTGTATACTTAAAAGATACCGACTGCTGGGAATGCAGATTTTATGTTGAACTCACATGTATAATATCGATTTATAATTTTAATTTATTTAGGAAAGATTTCGTCAGATATTTTAGTGGATACATTAACTAAAAAAACATTTATTTTATTTTCTTGTGATATTGTAGACTATCAATCATTGTTCCATAAATGTAAATTATAAATTAATGCAGTATTCATTGTAAACCTACACAAGACTAATCATTAAATAACGAAAAATGAAAACATGCTCAAGTTTTTTTACTTTTCCTTTTGTGGCTAAAATTAATAGTTATACTTTTGTTAAGATACAAATTAACCATCTTCTGATACCTCTCCCGCCAGGCTTCCTTTTTCATTTCTTGTTCTTTGAACCACTCCGGCATCAGAGGATCGGTCCACCTCCGTGG
>JAQIWX010000446.1:0-16841 GCA_034696785.1 Lepidocyrtus cyaneus | reverse complement strand
CCTTGAATAGTTATTCCATTATTTTCTAAATCTTTAACTTCTTCAACAAACTGGTGAAGGTATTCATTTAGCCCACCTGGCTTATTTTTACCCCCAAATACCCCTATTGGAAATACCGATTTTGTAGACACAATGTTTCCAAGAATAGGCCAAAACTGAACGTTGCTACTTTTGAATAACGGCAAACCGTCAATGTTTATATGAAGCTCAATCTTTTCTGGAGCTGGTCTGGAACTGTAAAACTTTTTAATGGATTGACTAATTCCTAATTCCTAAATAAAAAAAGTCTCCTCCGGGAACTGAAAAGATTTCTTGTGGTCGTTCAGAAAAAAGCACTGTTCTTGCGTCTGATGGAAAATTGTCAAAACACTTATGAGTTTTTAAAACTTTCAACAAGTCTGTAAAGGCGGAACGAGTTATGTTGTTTCGTACACTCCAATGTTTAATTGTTATCAAAATATCTAAATTATCCTCATTTAAGCACTGATCTCGGCTAGAATTTTTACTCTTGTCTTCAAAATTTTCAGCAAAAAAACACGGCTCCTCTTCTTGTAAACTAACGTTAATGCTTTCATCTCGTTTTTGGCTATCAATACAATGAAAATGAACTGTAGGCAGTGGTGGTTTGGTATGACTAATTGAAGTTAATTTTTTATACTTTAAAAGAAGTGAGTTTACTATTTTAGATCGTCTTCTCCGTCTTGATCTTTCAGAAAGAGAATGCAACGTGGAAGTACTTGACCGGCCCATTGCTATATACCAACTGACAAAAAGTTGGTTTCTGACTTCCACTTCAGAGCGTGGGTCGGTCACTTTTGCTTAAATATCGGTACGAAATCGCAGCTACAACAAGGCCAGGTTTTAAGTTACTGATACGTCATCCGTATCGCTTCGAAATCGTAGCTAAAATGACAACGATAAAGGTACGAATAACAAACAAAACTTGATAGCGAGTTTTTGCTCGAGCTTATTGTGATATCTATGGGAAAATTAAGTAGATTTCGCTGCGATGATCGATACAACCCGGAATCGTTGGAAAATCGAAAAAATCGTTTCGATTTAGATCTTCGAGAACCAGCGATTTGTCAATTGGGTTATGTATATTTATAAACTTTCACATGAAGAGTTCTTCTTCTTCATGGAAGATAAAAAAAATAAGTGGGAAAAGGCATGAGATGAAGAGAAGCGCGTAGGAACGGTTTTGTACGTAAACGGCTAATAATCTACTATGTACTCAGACTCATTCATATATATTACCTGCGATCTTTTTGGTTCGGTTTTTGTGAACATGAGACGAGAATAGGATTTTTTCATTCCATGCAAAAATCCTATAATACAATGATGATGATGTTCATGTTCCACACACAAACAAATAAATTGTGTGTAGAGCCAGTTATTTACTGCTTTTCCTTTGTCAGTCCGCCGCGAACCCATATATACCCATGCGATTTTGCGCAGTCACTGGTTATGTTATGATGAGGATGACTTCGAAATTTCATACTTTGAACCGTAGTTAAACGTCCAAATTGCGTTGTAGGCGTTCACTGCATCTAATGTGGGAGCACGTGATCCTATGGACCTGAGATGGGACATATGTAATGTCAGTGTAGGATTTTTTTTAAACTTTTAGATCGAGGTCTAACTTACAAAAACAAAGACGTTTGATTGAGGGAATTCCTACAGAATGGAATGATGCTACTGCGCGTCTTCTGCGATGACAGCGCTGATGATGATGATAGCACTTGTATGCTAGTCTAGTCTATATAATGAAAAGATCCATAGAGCTGCCTAAACAAAGAAAGTTAATGACACTTACTACGCGTGTATGAATCTCACAATCAGCCAATACAAAACGTGAAATATGAAATGTCTGCTAACAAGTCCCATGGGAGAACGTCACTGAAAAAAATCCCTACGATCGTAGTGTTCGTGAACGGGGTCGTAACGAAGGACAAGATTCGGACCTGGAAGTAGAAGCCCGAATCCATTATTTTTGTTTTGCCATTATTGTGAAATATGTTAACTGTTTGATATGTGTTGAAGAGCAGCCTCTGTTTGGTGAAGGTTGAAGCAATTAATGATAAAATCATCTTATCACTCTTATCGTTTTCATCTATACATTTATTTACTTTCTTTGGATACATTTTGGAATCGGAGCATTTTTTTTAAATGTGGACATATTCATTTTTATTATTATTATTATTATAGGATTGTATTTTTTGCAGAAGCACTAAAATGTCGTAAGTTAAAATAGCAATGGCTGTCCTAAAAGATCATTTTTAAATACATATTTTTTCATTGGAATGGAATCCGGGAATGAATTATTATTATAATTATAATGTATAAAAACTAAACCTTATCCACTCGAATAAAAATTAAAGAATACTGTAAGTTTTCAATGACTAAAACAAATCGAGATTTTAAAAATTGATCTATTGAGATATTTAAATGGACATATAACATTTGAGAACCTAAAATTAAAGTATAAACCAGCACCTTTTGAATACATAGGAAAATACATTGCTAATTTACGGAGCTATTATAAGATTTCAACTTTGTTTTCGCTAAAAACTACTATTTTCATCAATTAAGACTAAATAGGTAGCTATGTACATGTATCATAAGTTTTTGAATATTTTTGGAGATTGATTCACCTTTCTTTGTATACTTAAGTTTTGTTGAACATTGCGCGGAACACGATACGACTGACTGAAAACATGGATACTTTTTCGGAGCCAAAAAGCTGAAATATCAACAATACGTATTTAAGGGTTAAAAATTAAAGGAACAAAGTAATTTAAATAGGCAATTGCTACTAGATTCGTTTAGGCCAAACACTTGATTAGGCGTAGCTAGCCTTTCAGATAATGTGAACCTAAAGTTCTTTGATGATTTAATTTTTTCTCCTTTGACAGTTTAACGTATAAGTATTTTTATGTACTTCGAACTCGCCTCGATCAATTGTGAATTAAACAAGTATTTAGTTGTTTGGAGTGAAAATGTTTTAGTTTTTGAAACTTTAAAATAATTATTGGACTTAATTAATTCTAGCTAAAACAATCTCTGTCAAGACTACCGTTGACCCGTTGTTTGACCCGTATCAAAACCATTGCCAACCAACTTCTTTCATCAACTTATGTAATTAGAAGAGAGAATAATAATAATTAGTTTTTCGTTGTGCGCGATGCGATGATGATGAGAAAAAAATGTAAGGCTACTTAACAGGCTCAGAAGCATTTATCTATCTTGGCGGAAAGCTTGTCAAGAACTCCGACGTATTGCAGTGTAAATTCTTTTCTACTTTCTTTTCTAATTCCAGAGGAGTCGACTACTTTGAGAGGAGTGTTAAATTGGCTGTTTACTTTTTCGTGACTTAAGTACTGATAAGGCATGAACGTAGCACTTCTAATAGTCACAAACTATAAATTAATCAATTAATGTAATATATATTGTTTTTCCACATTTAGATATTTATGTATAAATTTGAATTTAAAACTTGTAACACTTCATTATATTACGGAAATAAGCCATAAATTTAGAATTTCCTGAATATGACTTACTCCGAAAATGCGAATTCGATCGAACTGTATAATAACTCACAATATAGATTTTTAGCTTAGAAAATCTAAAACTTCTATTTAACAATACTACTTGATTTGATCGTCACTAACTCTTGGCTAATTGTACTTAACTGATAGTCACACAATATCAAACACGAATCCCTTTAAATTCCCAACTTGTAAAAATAGGACTAAATCGTAAGATAAGATAAGTTTAAGACAGCAACTAAACCTACTCAACGTGAAGTCTGTGATATGGTTGATGAGTTACGTTTAAGTTTGAAGAAAGTTCTTAGTCTACTACGGTATCGTGCTCGCTACCGGTGTCCATGTTGCTAATTGTTGTTTCGTCTGTGCCTGCCTCGTCATCATAAATAGTACTACTGATGAGAATGTCATCCTTTTCATTCTCCTCGAGGTCTTGTACGTGCTGGAGTCCGGAACAGTAATGAAGCATGAGTAATGACAGGGCATGTACTTTCTCCTCACATTTCGAAATCTGAACCGAAATATTTGCCTTTGTTGAGGGGGACAACGCCTCTTCCTTGGAGAGTGCAAGCCGTTCGTTTGTGGTAATGTTGATTTCCTCTTGCAGACGGTTTAACTACAAACAATCCCAAGTTTACAGTTTACCGTAAGTAGTGTGGTTAAAGATAACTAAAGACGACAAGAGCCGCCACAATATGTATACTAGAGAGGTTGACTACATCTATTTTTTAAAGTAGGCAATTATAAGTGTAGAGAGTGATGTGAAACGAGTGGATTCAAGCTAAACAGCAACATAACTATTTATGTACCCGGTGTAAAATTACAAAATGAATAGTGTGATTAGTGCATGATAATGGGTACAACTAGGAATTAACAGAATGTTAAGGAAGCTCATGCTTGGGAGGCTTACTTACGAATACGAGCAGAGGATGAAATCAAACCATTCTCAGCAAAAATAAATTAACAGTCTTGTGAAAAGAATATATTTCAAAACATATTAATAATATGCAGTAATTGTCCTTTATTTAAAATAATAATAATAATTATAGCAAGGGCTTAAAAATTAAAAATAACTTTGTACCACCTATTTCAATAGGCGAAATTATTCGTACTTAATGCTTTAATACTGACTGCATTTTAAAAATTGTGAATTGGATGAGAGCAGTCCGAAAAAATAACTTTCTTTGGTTGTCTTTTATCGTTTAATATAGATTAAGTAGTTGCACATAAAATTATATAGGTATAGGTAGGTATAAGGGTTGATTATCGTTTTTTAAGTATTCAAGTCTTTAAAAGAATAAACAATAAAAGGTAAACGTAGCATAGTAGCATAGCACCAACAACATAAAATACTGGAAATTATAATGGCGTTAATACGTTACTTAAAAATAAAATCATTCCACAACCAGATCACTGAAAGAAAATCTGACAGCATACAGAGGTCGTCAGTCCTAATATTAAAACAGCAAGGCAAATAACGTAAGTACTAACCACATTGTTAAGTTTCTGTTTCCGTTCAGCTACCGATAAGTCACAGTATATATCCCGTCCGGTTTCTTTCGCAACTGATTCCAAATCTTCATTCGGGTGCTGAACTAGGTGTTCAATAACTGCTTGTAGGTCAGAGTCCGATGACCCCAATCCAGAGGCATTTAAGATTTCGAATGGATTGGAAGGCCAAGAGCCACTAGTGTTCCCTCCCGTAACTGATGTCTATTTTTATAAATTAGACAGGCAAGTTTTATGTCAGTTTCAACAATGTAGTAAACATAGTATGTATATCGAGCACATTGCTACACGATGTGTAGCAAGCAGGATTTTGAATAATATTATGTGCGAACACTAAATGGGAAAGCAAACCTTTCGGCTAGTCGTAGGCGATGCCTGAGGTGAAGGAGGAAGGCTTTTTGAAGTAGAATTTGGGTTGAGATTAGGCGACAACAATGTAGTAGCCGAGCCAGCCCGACGAAGTTGAGCTGACCGACTTTGAACAGCACTGAGGATACCCCCAAGAGTCTTTCGTCTAGTGGAGCTTCCGTTACTGGAAGTCGAAGGTTGCTGTTAAAGATAAAAACAGAGAAACAATTAAAACAGCTGACACAAAAAGAGTGTTGCAGCAAATGCGCAAGTAAGTGTTAAAATATATTGTTGGAAATACCAGCGATGGTGAGCCAGAAACAGTACTTTCATTGCTTCCCTCAGCAGAGGCACGATTGTCTACGGTTGGATCATGCTCAGTAGTTATTATTTCTGGTGCTACTCCCGATGGAATGGCGTAGGGAACACCAGCCTGATTCATAACCGGATAAGTACCTTCTCCTTTGCAAATTGTATTCGCAATACACCGCTCGTTGCACTTCTTGTGACATTTCATATTGCACACGCGGCAAGCGAACGCTTCCTTCAACCAAATCTACGGGCGATAAACAAGGCAGTGCGTAAACAATGAAGCCATGGTAAAAGGACGTTATTTTAGGTAAGCAAAAATTCACCGCAAAGATATAAAATCATACCTTTTTATTACAGTAATCACAAACCGTTGCTGTACGGAACTGTGTTCGAATAAAATGGTGCGGCTGTGGATCATCCGTCGGACTTAAATTATTCAATGACATGGGAAACGAAAGAGCCTCTTCGCCAATCTCAATGTGAGGAATCACGGAACCGGAACACGAGTCTGCAGAATCCTTTCTCTTCGAAAGATCCTCTTTGCTCTTGAAAAGAAATGCCATGGAGAGCTTCCCGTAGCACATATGAGGCTCGAAACCAGAATGACTAGATAGCTGGTTGTTCTTCCTAAATTATAAAATATAAAAGTTTTAAAATTTATTTAAAACAAGGGTCGGTTAAGCGATGTATTCATTTCCAACTAACGCATCCTGAGCTTCACAGTCTGGAGACGACAAGTAATAATCTTTAACGAAATAGCCCATTCCAGTAGTGCCGCACTCAGCCACAATATCGGACAATGGGATTGAAAGCGTTCCGGCTACTCTATGTCCGTTAAATGTTATGAGATCCAGATCACAGCCCTACAGTACCAGAAGAAACAGGGAATTAAAACGTGAAGTACAAAATTGTAAAGATAGATGTATTTCAAGAAAACTTATTTCAGGACAACCATTCCAATAGACTTACTTTCGATCTTTTATTTGGGCTACTCGTAGGACTGGAATTTGGACTACCAGTAGCTGCGTCGTGCACTCGAGCGCTCCACATGGAAACATTCAGGTAACGATTGGATTCGTCAATGTCAATGTTAAACGATTCCATGAAAACAGGATCCTACAATCAGCAGTTATAAAGTCACTGTAGTTAAATAGAAATACAAGATATAATATTAAACCAGACAACAAGTGTGATTTTACTTTGGTAAACGGTAGGACTGAAGTCTTCATTATGTTTGGATACGGCATTTCGGAATAAAAGTTTCGAGTTGGAAAACTTGCAATTCGTTCGCTAATTTCTACTGGTAATGAACTATCTTTCTCGCCATTCGTTGTTTGGATTGAGGCCGAATCCTTGAAATCCTTTGCCATAGAACTTCGCCGACTATGTGTTGGGGTTGAGTTCATAGAATTGTGCAACACAGTAAGTTCACTGTAGCTTTTGCTATTTCTAGACATTTCAGTCGAGGGTGACTGCTGCAACTGCTGCGATTCAGCCACTGTTTCTTCCGGCCACGGATCCATTCTATCCGGTGTTAGGGATGAGGTGCATCTTCTCTTTATTCTCCATATCACTTTCATAGAAGTGCTATTTTTGAAATTCTTAATACACTGCTTAATACTGGTAACTTTTTTTCCATCGACGGCAAGAATCTCATCACCAGGCTCAAAGTTAATAAGACGGAAGGAGGAAGAAGCAACATTTGAATTCAAAGATTCAACGATTACCGTTTCATTGGCTCTATTTTTTTAAACAAAAGAACAATATAATCATAATCGAACTAAATATTATCACAATGTCTGAATAATATACTCATTCATGTCCAACAACTTACATTGCTAAAGTAAAGTCCAAGTTCGCTTCCCTTCTTGCAGTCTTAATGTAAACTTTATCAACTACAACGTAATTGCAACCGAACTCATCCGTGTATGCAGCTATCCAATCAATGTCGCCTAAAATATATCAGTAGGGAACACACAAAATGTTTAACAGCCTTTTATATTTTCGAGCCATCAAAAATAAAACAAATGATGTCGAATCTTACCAGCACCAACCGTTGCAAATACATTTCCTTGTATTATCGAATCCATTAAACCACGGCATTCCATTATAGTAACCGTGAGAGATCCCTTTGCTTCTACTTTTGGAGCTGCATTTGGGACCAAGCCTGGAAGTATATGCTCAATGCGTGCAAAGAACGGCTTGTATCGAACTTTAAACATTGGCAAAGTATGCTTCTTCCGCACAGACCGCTTTAGCTGTAAAATATTTCAATAGTTTTAGCAATCCCATGTCAAAATGATAGAAATAATTTAATGCCTTTTATTTAACAGGATCGGCCAAACGTTACCTGGTTTGATATGACAGTAGTTACTTGGTTAAAGCTTTTCCCATACAGCTGCGATACTACAGATATGTCAATATTCGGATTTTCTGCAAAGCTGAATGACCAATGTGCATACGGTTCGGTAGTAAACTGGAGTCTAGCCTGTCCTTTAACACCATTAACTATAAAAAATAATAAGAAACATGATACATAGTTCGAAGTTGTTAAAATGCAGTTGTATCGGGGTCCGGGATTCCGTCCCAAAAATTATTAGAACTCGTATTTCGTACATCGCACGGAAAGGTAAGCAGAATGCTTCAAGTGAGTTTCAGCTTGGATGGAAAACTGAAACCCTCCAGCGTAATCCAAATCAACCAGGATATCTAGGGTTGAAATGTTTTTGAAAACTGGATGTAGTTCCACTTTGGATGTTTTAATCCAATTAATGATGGGAAAGTTTTGTCCCACATCTACATTTTGAATCTACAAGTCATACAGAATATATTTTAGAAATCATGTTCACAGTTAAAAATTCCATATAGTTGCATGATCTGTATAATTATATTTGAGATTACAGCAATGCTAGAGAAGAATTTTCCCAGGACTGAAGTGGCAAGTAGTTCCTCAAATTCCAATGAAAGTTTTCGTAAAATCCATCTACGAATCGGTTCCGAATTTCGTAACTCACGGAAAAGAAAATACAGCACAAAGTTAAAGGCCCAACAACTTTCCTGTGCTTTGCAAGACTCATCGTTAATTTTTGTTTGAAGGACCTAAATAAATTAAAAAAAATATAGAAAACAATCAACTATAGCCTCATTTGTTTTAGATTGTGACCTGAAATCAAAAAAACTAGGTGCTACCGGTGGAAGCTGAAATGTTGCAGTTGGAGGCTCCTCAGGAGGAGTCTGTTTAGTCCCGGTTTTATCAGGATCTTGGAAGAAATAACTTAACACGTACCACGTAACGGCTGCCACGAGACACACACCAGCAATCACTCCCAACAGGAATGTGAATATTATTGTTAGGAAACTGAAATGGTAAAAAAGATATATCAATCCAATCCATTCTTCTAAGACAAGTTGTGGATCATTTTAAAAGAAAAATTGTTACCTCATAATAAACGATATACCGGAATACTCCCCGATGCTATCTTTGAAGAAACAGTACTTTCAGCTAGTCATTTGAATGGTTATACAGTGTAGTCCTAACTATGATGATATTCGGCATCATACCAATTGCACCAATACTCATCTCTTTAAGGTTATTAATCATCGTTAGTAATATCCAGCAATTATTTCCTGTTTTTCATCATATTCCCGATTGACAAGTTAGTGCCAGAGATGGAACGATGGAAGACACTGTTGCTGCTCTAAATCCAGGCTGGTCATTATCACGAACTGAGGTTTTCATCTAATTCCTTCAAAAACTGGCTGGATAATAATAGAATATCTCTTTAAACTAATGATTGACAAATGGGTTCCACTTCCAGGTACTTTTGAATAATCCGATTTAGGGCTGAAAATATCAACATATATAAATCGTAAATAACAACACATCTACAATTCCAGACTCCAGTCTCTCAAAAAAAGCTAGAATCAATGTACACATGAATAAAAAAAACTATCCCGTATCGTATCACGTATACTTACCCGAGAAATGTTAATCAAGCTTACAGTCACAGTTAGGGGTTGGTTAGTCGACTAAAATGAGAATCAGCCTTCCATCATATCATGTCTTTTTCCTCCTCCGTCATCCGTCCTATTGCGCAATCCTGTAAAATGGTAAAAGAGATAATCCAATTCATGATAACGATAACGATTACAAACACAATATAACCATCACAATCGACTTGATCCAATATCATTTAACTTGCAAGCAAAAACCTAAATATTCTCTGCCTTACTTCTATAACTCTACAACTGGACTACCATGAAGATATCACCATGTTGATATTGATGAATGACCCTTCACCTTCAACTTCAACCCTCTCCAACCAAACAAAACACAAAAGGAAACGAACGATAAACTGCGATCGAACCGTGAACCAACCACCTCCACAGATCTTTAAGTAAAGCAAATTGCGAAGAAAATTGGAGCATTAACTTGTATTAATAATGGAGGAAACAAGGAGATCGCAGTCTTTTCCTCCTCCGACGACAACAATCATATGACATAACAACTGATGTGGTGGTGGTGGTAGAGCAGAAGAGGTGGCTGATGATGTGATGAGATGATGATGTACTTTGATGTACACAATCAGGCTAGCTGTGTGTAAAACTCTTACATGTTTTCACACGACAAAACCTGATTCATTCACCTCAAATGCAACGAAAGAAAAAGGATCGGACGGATCATTTGCATTGGATTGGACGTGTCGTGCCCGTGTGATGTAGATGAAAGAAGAAAGAAATCATCATCATCGTCACACAGGTGTGTTATGCAGAGAAAAAGAGATACAGGAAGATGATGCAGCGCGCAGCGTAGCGCTGTTGCTGCTGCTGATTCTGTTGAAAGCTGCATGCAGGACAGAACAGGACACAACACGACCAATTACCCACGTTGTTCTTGAAACAGCTTGAGAGAATTTTCTCTGCTCTCATTTGAATGGTTGGTTGGATGGATGGATATGGATGGATCCATTCCTCATCCTCATTCCTGGCTCAACTCTGTTTACTTTTTTGGGTGGGGTAAAAGGGACGCATTTTTGAAGAGCCATAGAGTAAAGGATGTGGGTGGGAGAGTGAAACTACATGTGCAAGCAGTATGAGATGAGCGGAGTGAGTTGATAGTTGTTAGTAGGAAGCTTGTTGAGTAAGTGCATGTGCTTTTAAAGAAAGATTGTCATTTTGGGAGGAATGCGTGCATTTTATTATGGTGTATGGAGGAGATATTTAACTGTTTTAAATGAAATACTGTTAAATCCTTTGTGAGTTAAATCAACTGCGTTAACAGTTTTGATGGTGTGGGAAGCAAAATCGTGTTTTGAAGCGTTTTGTTTGTGTTTTGGGAGTAGGTAACTACATACATGGATGCCCGGAGTAGAAGTTGTGATTTAACTTGAGCAAAGTAAAAAGTGTGGAATTGAAAGTGTTTCGATAAAACATTAAATTGAATTAGTTGGGATGACGGAAACGGATGAGTGTTTCCCCAGAGGGAAGGTGACGCCGGCTGTGAGTAAGGCGCAGGCAGCTGGCGAACCCGTTACGAAGGAGCGGAATGTCAAGGGGAAGTTTTCGAATGATGCGGATAACTTGTTTAAGGTAAGCTTTCAGGTTGTTTGGTTTGTGTTGTTATGTTGTTATTGATTAAGTCGAGTTATCACTGATAACTAGTGTTAAATTGTAAATTATGATTGTTTTGATGATGTTGGCTGTGTTAGATGCTGATTTATTTTCGTTTTAATTGTTTAGAGTTATCGCGATAAACCGGCAGACAGGAATAAACAGAAAAAGTCGAAGAATGCGTTGACGCCGCAAGAGGAGAAAGCGCTGGGTGGAAAGAGACGCTCCCAAGAAGAGAAGCGCTTTGCAGTGGTCCCGCTTAATTATGATGTAAAATACTACACAAATGACAAATATTACTTATGTTGTTAATTGTTAATTGTTAATGATTGCCAAGTATTGTTGATGTTTAGCTAATTATTGGTTTTATCAATTGTTGGTAAGAAATGTTGTAGTCGTTTACAGATCCGGTCTTCTAATTTTAAATTTATTTCTGTTCACCTAGCAAATTGTGGAAGGGATGCTTAGTTTGGCTATCATTACAAAGATTCGGGATCACGAAATTTATGTAAATATGCCGGGAAGGACCAGCGGCCATGTGAGTATTACTGACATTTCCACCCCGTACATTAAAATTCTGGAGGCTCATGCAGCAGGGAATAAGGAGACGGATGAGGAGGTATGTTTTACATAAAATTAGATTCGTCTTGTCTTGCATTGCTTGTTATTTCAATTTTCTAATGGGGTAATCATGTTATGTTTTATATAAATTAACAGACGCCGATATACCCACTGCGGGAAATGTTTAGTATTGGCCAATGTGTTGTGGTCAAAGTAAAGAGCGTTCAAAAAATTGAATCCAAAGTAAAAGTGGCACTGTCCATGAATCCTAAGGATATAAATTCAAATTACAGCACTACAGTTCTTAAGGAAGATTTGGTACGTAGTATAAATTACAAATAATAACAGCCTAAAATTCTATAGTATATTCTATAGTATTTAACCTGTTTATAACTATGGATGTTTCTGTTAAAATCCTGTAGGTGATTTTAGCTGCTGTTGCTAGCATAGAGGATCATGGGTATCAAATGGATGTCGGCATTAATGGAGCTCGATGCTTTCTTTCCAAGGATGATGCTAGAAAGCATATCATAAATGCTAATCAGAAGCGACCATTAGGTAAACTTAAATAACTAAAGGCTGTTAAGTTGAAGTTGTGATTGCAATTCTTATAAAAGATAACCATATTTTTTAATTTTTTATCAATTCATTTGTTAGGCATTGGACAGTTGCTGTATTGCAAAATCAACAAAATTCAGTTTCATCGTCTTATTGCGAACATACAGCTTACGACCTTTTCAAAAGCAGTACGTTCCCAAAAAATGGATGACATAATCGGGCTTAACTACAGCACATTGATTCCGGGAATGTTGGTGGATGCAGTAGTAATGGAGGTAAGATAATTTGTATCCAGTATCCAGCTTGACTTAACCCTATTAGACATCAGTTTAATTATCTTATTTGAAGCTTTTCAGTAAATAAGAATATCCTTGTTCTGCTCTATTTAAGACACACAAAACAGGACTAATGACGTACTGCATGGAACTGAATGGTTTGGTTCATCAGGATCATATGGAAACTGAATGGACGCAGCCGGAGTCACTGGAGATTGGTTCCACTGTGGCAGCTCGCATTTTGTACACCCTGCCCAATTTGACAACGCCGTACCTTACCATGCAATCAAATATGTTGCCGTTATCCCAGCTTCAAAACCGAAGCGACAAAAATAATTTCCTTGGTACAAAGCAGAAAGTTCGGGTGATTCGAGTTGAGAAGCGCGGAATCACCGTGAGGTTTGAGGTGGATGGAAGCAAAGGAATTATTCCTGTCAATCATCTAGGAGATCCTTCTTTATTGACACATGAAGACATATCCAAGAAGTATAAAGATGGATCTGTGCATGAATGTCGAGTTATCCAACAAAGCTTAATCGAACGGGTATACCTCTGCTCACTCCGCAAGTAAGAATTACATTCACACATTCATCAATCAAAATGTTGATAATCATAATCTAACAAGTGAATACGTGTAGTGTATTTATTTGTCGTTACATATTTAATTTTTCCAATTTGTTCACAGGGATAAACTGGAAAATGATTTCGTTCACTCTGAGCAAGCTTTGCCGGGAAAGAAAGTCAGTTGTAAGATTATACGCTGGAACAATGGTGGGGCAATTGTTCAGTTCGGCTCGGGTATGAATGGCTTCATCCCCAACCCACTCTTCCGCTCGGAGAAACTGACAGCAGCGGCGAAGGAAAAATTTATCGGAACCACTCACAAAGCTCGAATCATGAGCAGAGATGGGGAAAAGGACAAGATTTTTCTTACAGTAAGGAAAGAGCTGGTTATCAGTACCGGAGCTGAAATTTCTAATATAGAAGAAGCAGAAAAAGGAATGATTGGACACGCAATCATCAAACATTGTGGCAAGGCAGCCGTCTTCGTTACTGCAATCGGTGGAGTCCAAGGCTTTATACCATCAAGCAAACTGTCAGCGACTCCCCTTCCCGATGTACGCGAGGCATTTCGCCCCGGTCAAATACTGCAATACAAAGTTTTAGAGGTTATAACGGATCGGAATCAGGTACTAATGACTACACTACTTGATACTGCAAGTGATAGTGAGGACGAAGCTGAAGAAGAGTCTCAAGTTCAAGATAAAAAGAAGGCGAACAAGAGAACCCGTACTTCGTCTCAAGACACCAACTCCTCGTCAGAACTGAAAACTAAGAAGAAAAGGAAAAAGAGGGGTAAAAAGAAGTCAAAGGCTGCTAAAGATGTCACAGACAAAGCAGAGGAAAGTGACGAGGAAGAAGTTGAGACGGGATCTCTGGAAAATGCTGATGAGGAGATGGATACTAGTCTCAATTTGCCTAAAAATGAGAATTTCTGGGAGACCTCTACAGCCATGTCAGTGGAACCAGATTCTGACTCTGATGAAAATTCAAGTAGGCCAAGAAAGCTGAGAAAGGTATGCTTACAAACCAAACTAGTCTTTTATTGATGGCACATTGTTATATTAAAAACAAGCGTTAAACTAACAACTTGTGCCTTTATAATGTGTTTATCAGTTGGATATCAAATCAACCGTGGAGATCAACGGGAAATCAGATTTTATGGATTCTACGGTTTCCACAGCTGATACTGTTGAATTAGCTGTAAAGTACGAAAATGGAGTGATTCCTTCACCTGATGACCCCTTCTACTGGATAAAATTGATGTCTCATTACACATCGGTAGTTAACTAGTTAATCCTAATAATCTTATTCCACAGTAATGTTGAAAATTGTTTGTTTTACATTAGTTAATTTCGATGTATATTTATCCATATAGGTTGGAAGCGTCGAGAAAGCTCGGAGCGTTGCTAAACAAGCATTGAATATGATAAATTATCGAAATGAAAAGGCAAAGATGAAGGTATGGGGCGCCCTTTTCAACCTGGAAGTTAAACACGGAACAGAGGTAAAAATTTTAGCAGAAGTGTTACGAACCAATTCGAATTGTATCATTGGCAAGGATTAGCACTTTTATATATATACAAGTTGTATACATATAAAAGTGCTCATCCTTGTATTATTGGTATGAGTGTTGATTTTAATAAAAGGGTTATGGTAACATTTAGGATACTCTGAAGACGGTGTTTGCAGACGCTCTCCAACGCAGTGACCAGTTTGAATGCCTCAAGACACTGGCTTTAGTTTATGACAAAGCAGATCGCATTAATGTAAGTTTTGTATGCAAATGCTTTTAGATGTACCATTTTGAAATTACCAACGCTGTGTGTTTCAATTTCTAAATTACATATTACATAACATTTATTAGGACGCGGAAAGAATTTATCGTCAGATGGTAAAACAATACAGATTAGAGCCCGATGCATGGATTAGATTTGGAACCTTTTACTTCCAACGCAAAAAAGGTGACTCCGGCCGCGCATTACTGAATCAAGCATTGGCTGTTATTCCTGCAAATCAGCGTAAGTAATTGGGAATATATTTGGATTATGGAAATATGAGATACCACCTACACAAAATGTCAGTTAATATTTGAATTGTTGCAAATATTTCAGAGGTTCTTGTAATCACAAAGTTTGCATTGCTGGAACTGCACCACGGCGAAGAGAACCGGGGAGAGTCGATGATGGACCAAGTATTATTGAAATATCCTGCACGTTGTGACATGTGGCTGTTGTATGCCAATGCTTTCATTAAACTAGGGAACTTCGACCGAGCCAGGTATGTTAATGTTTATTGCGAAACAGGACAAATTATAAATTCTACTCTCATAGCGAGATTCTAATCCAATATCCCATTTTTTACATTAGATCTGTGTTCCACAAGGCTTTTAAACTTTCCTGGAATCCGCGGAAGGTGAAACCCCTGCTGAAACGTTTCCAGGAATTTGAATCTACACATGGGAATGAGGAAACGCTAGCAGAATTTCAAAATCTCGCTTTGAAAGTGCTCAATGTTGCAAGCAATGATTGAGCAATCTTTTCTACAAATGTTAGGTTATAGTTATTTTATCTAGACTACTGGTTTACGTTTGTAAATTTAAATGGTTCGAATATAGATTTATGACTGCGATATTATTGAATATATGAATAACATAAACTTTTATTTGCCAGCGTTTTACTGTTTTTGTCAATTATACAAGCCTGTTGTTAACGTTATGACGTCAGTAAATTTTTCCATGACATTAGATCAAACTGCCTCTGGCCCTCATCATCATCATCATCATACCATTTCTGAATCTATTTGGTACACAACCTATTTCAATCCAATACTAATACTACCACACAGGTAAAAGTTCCAGCGTCATAGTCAATTGGCTTAGACTGAGATTTTGTAAGCACAAAAATTGATGTCGCAAGGCAAGTCAGATCTAGTTTATCAGCACCTTTCTGCAAACTGATCTTGCAAAACAAATTTCGAATGAGTTCCATGCAATTGTACGATTTTAAAGAAAGCTATAAATGACCCCTGTCATGGAAAATGAATGTGTCTTATCTGTGAAATCACAAAATCACTGCATTTAAATGTCGCCAGTTCATCCGCACAACTAAACTTTTATATTATCGCCAGGTAGAACAAATTGCATAAAGATGACTGCTGCGGAGTGACTGAACTATTAAATGTCATCATAGAGTTGGGCGAAGGGGCGCGTTGAGGATTTCGATATGATTTGGTTTTTTTGTTCATAATTAATGATCATGAAAGGGTTTATCATTGCAAACCATATATAGCATACCTCACCTCCTGCAAATACGACTAAAATCACTTTCTTCTCCTCCCTATCCTTGTTATTCAACAACGTGAACGTGAGAGTGGAAATATACCGTGTCGTTTGGTGTAGTAGGGTGTAGTGTAGACGTAGACGGAGAGTAGACGAGTAGTAAAAAATCATGAGCTCATCGCATCATATGCATTAGTAAGTAACTAGAAATTGGCGCGCGCTTCGCTGCGCGGGATACAGAAAGTTACGAAATACTCAGGTTCCGTTACTACACGCTCT
>JAQIWX010000445.1:0-16856 GCA_034696785.1 Lepidocyrtus cyaneus | reverse complement strand
AGCAATTTTTACTGGACCACCACCCATTGCTTCATCTTTCCAACATATCCATCCTCCTTTTGGCCAACGACATCCATCCCAAGCAATGCAACTGCCTTTCCCTCCTCCACCACCACCGATGAGGAATGAAAGTAAGTTCATATCACTATTCTGGCATTGGTGTAGTCGTGTATATTTTTTTTTGCTAAAAAGAAGAAACTGTGAAAGTGAAAAATGTTTTTTATCAGTGCGCCAAGAACAAGTTTTGATGAATGCAAATCTGCCTGTACCACCACCACCCCCCAACTATTCTACTTTACAACACATCCATCCGTTTTTTGGCCAGCCACCGGCAGCCCAAATGATGACTTTTCCTCCTCCACCACCACCACCCTCCCACTATTCTACTCTCCAACACATCCATCCGTTTTTTGTTCAGCAATCAGCAGCCCAAATGATGACGTTTCCTCCTCCACCACCACCGCCACCAAGAAGGAATGAAGGAGAAAGTAAGTTCATATCATTATTCATACATGTGTCATGTGTTGTGTAACTTTTTCTTTGCTAGAAAAAAAGAAACTAAGTGAATACTGTTTTTTATCAGTGTGTCAACACCAACGTTTTATGAACGTCAATCCACCGTTACTACCACCACCACCAAACATCCATCCGATTTTTGGTCAGCCACCGGCAGCCCAAATGATACAACTTCCTCATCCACCACCACCACCGATGAGGGATGAAAGTATGTTCATATCATTTCATGTATGCCATGTCATGTATTTTTTTTTGGTGAAAAAGAGAAACTAAAGCTAAACTTTTGTTATTAGTGTCTCAAGTTATGATGAATCCATCACCACCATCCGAGAATGCAATGGATATATTGCAATGCTCCAACCAACCACCAACTTTAACGAATTCCGAGTTAACCGACTGGGAAAATTGTAAGTTGTTATTATTATTAGAGGTGTGTTCTAGTGTATACTTGTTTTTTTTAAGAAAGTAACTAACGAAAACAATTTTTTTGTGATAAAAAGGTTTACCACAACAGAATGACCAGCTACCTTCTCCACAGCTACCATCAACATCATCATTTATTTCGGAAGTGCTCCCCGAAAGTAAGTTATTTAAGTGTAGAAAGTTAATGCATAAAAATTTTTTTTCTTTCCATAAAATGTTTTCTCTAACTAATAATGTTGTTATTTTTTAGCCTTAAATAGGGAAGCGGACCCATTCTCATCCCAAGAAATGGATAACATGTCGGATTGCATGAGTCCAAGAACTTTTCATGAACAGCATGCTCAGAGAGACAGTAAGTATTTTCTCCCACCTACTTTCTCTCCTAAATGTATTTTTTCATATTAAAATGTGTGTTATGGAGATAATAATATTTTTCTTTCATTTTTCAGCTTTCACTGTTGGTCAGGTTGGTGAAGGTGGGGATTCCAATAGGAATCCACAACCATCTTCATCAACTTCCCAGCAACAGCCCGAGGATGCTCCTCAGAATGGTATGTTACATAATACGTAGGATATATTATTATTATTATTAGTAGTAGTAGGAGTAGTAGTAGCAATACTAATAATAATAATAAGTAGATAATACTAAAACAAAAATTTTTTTTTCTGTTTAATTACAGGTGTCTCGAATGAGGGTCCAGTTGTGGCTGAGCAGCTGCCTGGTTACGTACGGAGAGATCTCCAAAACCGTAAGTCATTTTTTTAAATTCATAAGAATGATTGAATTGAGCTAGCAGGAGGAAAATGAATGAGTTTTTCAGGGAAAGTAATACATGCTAATACATAATGCTAATAAATTTATTTTTTTGTTTGTCTATTTATAGAGCGAGAGTTCTTGTTCATGGTTAGAGCAAGACTTTGCCCTCACTGTCAGAGTAGCTTCAGTGAGAGGGATGAGCTGTTTGCTCACTTGGTGAATGATCATTGGGCTCAGATTGGGGAAGGAGCTGAAGCGGGGGCGGAAGCTCCTGAACTTCCTAATCCCATTCAACTTCAGCTAACTAGACAAGTTCATGGAACAATATTTCGCTTATATGAGGTGGACTTGAGCAACACTCAAGTGTTGGACGTACGGGCTCTTTTCCAATCCATAAAAAAGCAATATCAGGAAGCAATTAGTGGACTGCTACAGCTACCGGATTCCCGCAATATCAAAGCTCAATTTCACATTAAACCCCATTTCTACAAAATGAAAACAAGATGGAATGAAGAAAAAAAGCAAAGTGAGGAATATATGGAACACAAGTTTCCGCAATTCATGTCCCACAACTTTACCGTGGAGAATCAGCATTCCATTAACTTTGCTCATCGTACGGCTCGAGATAATTTTGAAGTGAGGATCCAACAGTTCCTTGAAGATGGGAGCCAGTGGGTGATTGGCGGGATAGTGGAGTTTACACTGATTGTAACCGAGTACAATCCTATTAGTGGCGGAGTGTCAACATTAGTTCCACCGTGTTTTATTCCTCGCATGCACTGCCTAATCAGTGTACCAGATTGCTATGAGATGACACAAGATAAAAGATATGTGCAGGATGAAAAATGCTTTCTCCGCTGCATAATGGCCGCATTATACGGGCATGAGGCTAGAGGAACAAACTATAGAAGAACACTTCAGGGGCATCGGTTTTATAAAACATGGGCAGCCAAAGCTGCAAAGGAGATTAACATGCAAGGAATAAAATATCCCGTAAAAGCGAAGGACATTGAAAAATTTGAACGTCAAAATCCCAGTATTGGAATCAACCTATTTTCCTGGGATCCTGATCGGACAAGAATTGATTGCATAAGTGAAGAAGTTGGCGAGGCTCCGTATGTTCCACTGAGGAAAAGCAAAAAAGAACACACACCAAAAGAACGGGCAGAATGTTCCAAGCAAATTAGATCACACATGTATCCTACTAGGATCTGCAAAAAGAAGAAGAGAAAGATAATTGACTTATTACTAATTGAGGATGGGGATCGAAAACATTATTTGTGGATCAAGAATCTTCATGGGCTTCTTAAACATCCTAAAAACCCTTCAAAAATAATCTGCAGGTACTGCTTTGGGAGTTTTAACAAGTTGGCAAAGACGCATGCTCAAGTGTGTCCGGCTTTGGGGCTCATGAGAGTGGACTTTCCAAAGGAAAATTTTCTGGAATTTGATTCTTGGGCAAAAACTATTCCAAATCTTCACATTGCAACAGCAGACTTCGAGTCCGTCCTCCAACCCGTTCAAGATTCTGGAGCCAATGCTTCTACAATAACGTCAAAACATGTTGCTTCATCTTACTCTTGGGCGATAGCAAATCGTCCCGACATTATATATCAAAAACCTGATCGCCAACAACTGGACAACTCTCGGGATGGGATAATTTACCCAGACGTGAGTGAGGATGAAAAATTGGAGGATATATTAATTACAAATACTTACACCGCCACAGAACCAGGAGAAAACTTGGGACTGAAAATGATTCGTGAGCTACAGGAAAAGGCCAACAAGTTTGAAAAAGATGTTACCCGATACAATATCATTGCCAACCGTGACCAGTCGATTCATTGCGCGGGAGCAGTCCAGTTTACACCTGAAAGAAAATGTGGATTCTGCAAGAAGAAACTCGGTAGATCAAAAGCCGTACGCCATCATCAACATTATCCACCCTATCAATTTGAATTCTGGGCTCATAAGGATTGCAACATTCAAGCTCAGACAAGCTCAAAGCTCGTCGTTTTGATGCATAATTTAATGGGGTACGATGCATCTTATATAATCAAGGCCTGTGCCGCCCTTCCTGCTTCCGTCAACGTGGACATCATTGGAACTTCCATAGAAAAAATATTTTCAATATCCATTGGACGCAACTTGATGTTTTTGGACTCGCTTAATTTTTTTCAATCTTCACTGGACACTGTAGTAGGAACATTGAAGAAGGAAACGGACTTTGTTTCTACAAGACGTCACTTTAATCGAAAGTTTGGAGGAGACAAGGACAAGGTGGAGCTGATGCTGAGAAAAGGTGTGTATCCTTATGCTTACATGGATTCCATAGAGAGATATAACGAGACAGAGCTACCCCCTCAATCTGCTTTCTTCAACGATTTGACCAAGACGCCCTGCTCCGATGAGGATTATCAGCATGCTCAAAAAGTGTGGAGCGAGCTTCGGATTAAAGACATGAGAGAATACACGGAAATATATAACGAGCAAGATGTTGTCCTTCTGATGGATGCATTCAACAATCTCCGAAAGATCTTTATCAAAAAATTTGAAATGGATCCACTACATTTCTTCAGCTTACCTCATCTCAGCTGGCAATGTGCACTCAAGTCACTGGAGGACATACAACTTGAGTACATCAAGGATCACACCATGCACGCGTGGCTGGAAAGTGCAAAAAGAGGTGGGGTAGCCGCAGGCTGCGAATTGAGGGCGGCGACCGCAAATAATCCATACATTGAAGGATACGATAAAACAAAACCAACCACATACCTCATGGCCTTTGACTTGGTCAACCTTTATGGAGCAGCTCTTTCAACATATTTACCTACTTCCGACTTTCGGTGGGTAAATGGATATACAATCGAAAAAATCCAAAGGGATCCTACAGCATTTCTTAATAGCCTGGACAATAAGCGGGATGGCAAAGGGAATCCAATTATCGATACGACAGGTTATCATTTGGAGGTGGACTTGGAATTCCCAAAGAATATACAAGACAAGATGGTGGGACTAACGCCGGTTCCATACCAACGAGTAATCCATTATGAAGAACTCTCTGATTTTCAACGAAAATTTGCTGATGAACTTGAAATCTCCAAGACAACTCTATCAACTGAACGTCTTGTCACTGATTTTTATCCCCGAAGGAATTATGTAGTTCACTACCGTGTACTACAGCTCTACGTCAAACTTGGAGTAAAAATCACCAAAGTCCATCGCGCCATGACTTATAAGCAGTACCCAGTACTCGCGAAATATATCAATACATTATCCACGCTGAGACAACAGGGAGGAAGCGACTTTGAGAAATCAATGTGGAAGGTACTTTTCTTTCTAAACTTCTTACTAGTGACTAATTTTTTTCTTTGTCACTAATGAATTTTTTCTTTGATTTAATTTATATTTCAGCTTGCAGCTAATG
Source organism: Lepidocyrtus cyaneus (assembly GCA_034696785.1). Taxonomy (NCBI): domain Eukaryota; kingdom Metazoa; phylum Arthropoda; class Collembola; order Entomobryomorpha; family Entomobryidae; genus Lepidocyrtus; species Lepidocyrtus cyaneus. Next base: position 11,733 of record JAQIWX010000445.1, on the reverse strand, counting down.
CCGTATATGGAAAAAGCGTCGAATCAGTTCGGGATCGTACAAATTTTATACTGGTCAAAGATCGAGCTCGGGCACTCAGATACAGCAAAAAATCCACCGTGGCGAGCGTCCACTTTATCGACACGGACGATGGGAGCGATTTGGTCATCTTACGAATGAAGAAATTATCAGTCACACTAAACAAACCTCTCTTCCTTGGAGTGACGGTTCTAGATGAAGCCAAAAGGATCCTCTACAAATGGTATTATGAGTATGCCTTGCCAAAATGGAACAAGCAGGATGAGCAGCGCTTTTGGTCAATCGCAACAGACACGGACTCAATCTACTGCCTTGTGGAAACCCAAAACATTTATGATGACATCTATAATGATAAAGAGGGTTTTGACATGTCAGGATATGATGAAAAGTCTCCAATTTGGTACAAATATTACGATGGAGCCAACTGTAAGGTGCCAGGGAGGATGAAAGACGAGAATCCCAACAAGGTGATGAAGTCCATGGTTTTTCTTAGACCAAAGAGCTATATGTTCGAACTAGTTGATGCCAAGGATCCCACCTTGCCGGACGGAGACACTCCCACTACCGACACATACTCAAAAATGGTTATGAAGAATAAAGGGACACCGAAAGCAACGATGCTGGAGCAAGTCAGCAAACAAATGTACATGGAGGCGTTGGAGAAGCCAATTCAGCGGAATCTTACAAATACTTGCATCGTCAAGAAAAATCAGAATCTTTATACTATGGTTCGGCAACTAAAAGGACTTTCTGGTTTCGACATGAAAAGATACATTTTGAACGAGTACATGAGCTACCCATATGGATATCATCTTATAAAAGCTGAAGACGATACGTTTGTTCCGCCTCATCCAACTGAAGAAGACCTGAATCCAAACACTTTGGCGCATTGGCAGCCGCCAGATCCTAGAGACAAAACTGGATATGACGGGAGAGGAATTCCGCTAGCAGTCATTGACGGATTCGAACCACCCTATTCACCCTGCTTTTCGGACTTTAGTGATTTTGATTCTCGCAACGGAGGATCCCCTGTCAATAACAATCCAGTTTCACCTGCCGCTTCCACTTCCAGCTACGAGTCCAGCTTTGTCAGCTGTACTTCAGTTTCATCTCTTGGCGTACCTTCACCTGCCTTTTCCGATGATGATCTTGAAGCCATGTTAGGAATAAATGATGGACCACTGGAGTACTCAATGATTGATGATCATGAAGAGATGCAGAACATGTGCTAACAAGGCTCATGTCAACGTGTACTAACAAGGTACAACTCAACAACAATGCCAATAAATCAACAGCACTTCTTCGAGAAAAATCTTCAGTATCATTTATTTTCTTTAGTTGTCTGTCCTACTTTTTTACAATGATGGTTCGGTCGTTTTTTTCCATTTGTTTGTTTTAACAGTTGCTATTCATTACTTTTTATTTTACTTAAAAACATTTGATTCCTTTAGTTTTTTATATTTTATTTTTTACTCCTAAACGTATCATTAACCTTCTATCATTTTCATTTATTATTTAAAAACGTATCATTTGCCTGACCTCATTATCTTTTTAAAACCGAATCATCGACTTATCATTTTATCAGACTATTTACAAGACATACAGATTTATCACAAGAAATGTATATACAGATTAATGTACAGAGAATAAATAATCTTACAAGATACATACGTCTGCTTCCATACTTGATTAATACTTTAAACCGACTGCCACCAACCTGGACTGACTGCTCTATTTATACCCCTCCGGACAACGACTAACTTTATTTTGACATGACATGCTGGAAACAACTATTCATGTTCAAAGTCGAACTGAGTGGTCTACTGGCATAAGACTTGACCCGTAAGACAGGTATTGTGAAAATGAACTATATTTGTCTTACGTGTTAATTGCTATGATTCAGACAAGCAGCTATAAAAGTGTGGGTTCGATTCCACCTCCCACCAGTTATACTTTTGCATTCTTCAAGAAAACTTCAAGATGGATTTTAATTGGCAATTACAGGCACCATGTTGCATTATGGTTTCTGGGATGACATCTTCAGGAAAGACTGTGCTTACAAAGAAGCTATTACAGAGATGTAATGAAATATTTGACACCCCAGTTCATCGTATATTGTGGTGTTATACTGAAAAACAGGGCAAGTTGGAAGAAGAACTAAAGTCAACCGTTAAAAATATAGATTTTCATGAGGGATTTCCCGAGGATTTTGAAAATCCAGAGCCATCTAAACATATGATTCTCGTACTAGACGATATGATTCACTTGTGTAAGCAAGAAAAAATGCAGTCTGTTTTTGTCAGAGGGAGCCATCACCAAAATGTTAGTTGTATCTACCTAACACAAAGTTGTTTTGCCCCTGGCCAAAGGACCATTTCCCTACAATGCAAGTATATTGCCCTACTCCGAAATCCAAGAGAGAATTCTAATTACCAATACCTTGGGCGTCAAATGAATGGAGGACGGAGCTGCCCAGCTATAGATGCTGCCGTGAGATCAAATGCTGACAAGCCATATTCTTATATTGTGATTGATTATGGACAAAACCAAGATGACAAGATGAGAATAAGAAATTCATTTTTTCCAGAAGACATGACTGTATATTGTAGGAAATAGTTGTTTTTATTAACAACTTCTCTTAAAATCTTTAAACAATACAAATGTTTTAAAAATACATAAACTTAATTGACACATTGTGGCTGGAATCAGATCTGGTCTTATAAAAATGTTATTATTATATTGTAAAATACATAAACATCTTTTCCCATTCCGCCAAGTCCAAAGGACTCTGGTCCTTTCCCCCATTTAAATATTGAATAAAAATTAATTTATATTAAAACTACAAACTACTCTGCTTTAACTTCTTCAATCAACCAACCATACTTTGACGTGATGACGTCAGCAATATCTTTAATTTTTACAAGTGACTCGTTCAAAACTAACGTGTCGGAAATTGTCATCATTAACATGACTAGTAAGGATATAAATAGAATACATAAAAGTAATCCCATCACCGACAAGGCGGTGTGGACTTTGCTGGTAATGCTTATAGTTTCAGGATCCATCTTGAACTAAAGTCATTTTCCCTTGGCATCACCTTTTATAAGCGAAGACGGTTGGACCGACGGGCGGGTGGACGGGAAGTAGAAGTTGGCTGGGTTGTTTGGCTGGGAGTACGAGCATCCACTATCATGGTTTGACACGTTCCAAAAAGTTGACCAAGACGTTCCACCATATCTGGCGACTTTGTAATGGTCTGTCTTGTTATTCCAAGCAAGAGACGACCAAGATCACGCTGCATAGACATGCCAACGTACTGTTCTCTGTTTTGTTCATTCCCACTGGAAACGGTCCTATTCAAGTGCAGCATGGGAATGTTGTTCCACCTTTGTACAGACACTCGAATATTTCTGTTGACCGTATTAGGGACCGTAGCAGTAGAAGAAGAAGAAGCCGTGGGTTCAGAGGTATCCATCACATCATGACGTTGTAGGGACGGGGCGGCAACGACGGTAGATGGCTTCCACACACATCCATCACGAGCCTCTGGGGCATGGACACGAGATGGCCATAAGTTTTCATTCAAGATGACTTCCTTGTAAGAACGGGTTGGGTTCTCAAAGTAGGCCTGATGCCATCCATAATTTCCAATAATTAGCATTGGATCTGACAAAAGACAAGAAAAGTAATTTTCAGCATTGAATTTTAGAAACAGATGAATGTACAAAAAATAAGTGATACATACCAGCGCTCGGCATATCTCCAATGTTAATGTCCAACCCCATGTCAAGCAAAAGTCCAGTAGCATAAGCTCTGTAGAGAGCAAACTTGTACGCTACAGTTGGATCGCATCGTGAGTGGTCACAGCGAATTGTGTTCATGCATAGTGTTACGGGATTGACTTCCTGTCCAAGTCGTGCGCGATGAATATCATCAGTTTCCACTGGCGTCATGAGAGGTGCGACAGCCGCTTTAAATCCCACACAATCCCGATAATTTGGATTCCAATCAGCAAAATTAGGGATACCCCTAAATTTATCAGATCTTCGGGTCGGAAAGAGTTGTTTCCATTGCGGTCCATTAATATTCTTCTTGGCAAAAGCCGAAATCAAAGTATAAATTACTTCAGCGGCTGGCTGACAAGAGCGTTTGCCTTCAGCAAGTGCTTCATGCTTGCAAATTGTTGTTATTGGATGTTCCAACTGGTCATCAAAATGTATTCCTTTAACAGGAGGTGAAGTAAACAGCCACTCAACTCGTTGAAAATTGAAACCTGGACAGTCATCAGGCCTTTGATTGACAACCAACTCAAGCTCTACGCTTAGTTGGTCATTGGTCAGATATTGCACAACCATTTTAAAAAGGGTCACTGGTAAAACGCAAGTAGTAAAAAAAACCTTTAACCCTCAACACTCTGATTTGAATAAACCTTTAACCCTCACCACTTTGTCTGAAACAAACCTTTAACCCTCGACAGTTAAACTAGTGCGCTTTTGGTTTACTACTTTTTTCACTCGAGAAATAAGTTGAGAGAGATGTGGTTCAAGGAGAGCAGAAGCTTGACTGATGCGATCCTGAAATCGAAGCCAGTCTATATATAAAAGTTCCCATTGTGGATTTGAGCTCTCTGTTTGGATATATACGTAGGTTACAGCTATGTCATCAAAACGCACCCTCCGATGCATGCTATATTTTTAACAACTCTTTACCATAGAAGGCTCGTTTGAGCTTTTCATCATCCCTCTCTATTATGTATGTTGGTGGGTTCGTGTCTTTCACTTCACTCACCATGTATGGATCCTTTTCGAATGTTTGTACATAGCCTTTAGTAAACAACGTTTTGTCCTTTTTACGTAAAACTATATCTCCTACCGACAAACGGGACTTTGGTTTAGGTTTTTCCTTGCCATACTGAGCCGTATACACATCCCAGTACGTAGCATCATTAACATTAGCGGGAGTTGTTTTTATTGATCTGTGATAACTATTATTGTACACGTATTCAAAGTCACGCAGCTTATGAATAAAACGTTTTGTGTTATACTGTGTCATGTATTTAGAAATGATTTGAAATAGCGTTCGTATAACACGCTCACACATACTACACTTTATAATTGAGTATGTATAATACTGATGTATGTTATTATCAGCGCAGAAACGTTTAAACGTCTTGGAGACAAATTCCAATCCCCTATCGTGGGTTATTGCGGATGGTTTCCTCCCAGATCGATCAAGAATTTTTTTGAAAGCTTCTAGAACCTCTTCAGTATTTTTTGTCTTGAGTGGTTCAAACCAGGCATGACGCGAAAAAAAATCAATTACAACTAACAAGTACTTTTTGTTGTAATTGGACTTGCTTAATTTTCCAATTTCTTTCAAATCAAGTCCCCAAACTGAATCAATGAAAGGACTATACACTCGTCTTCTTCTAAACTTATTAGGAGCAGGGTGGTGTAGCCTGTAAGAATCTAATGTTAGCAGCTCCTTCCTAGTCAGTTTCTTTGGATGCTTTAATGTCTTGTGAACTTTATGGACACTGGTAAATGCTGTTGGATTCTTCAAGTTGAAGAACTCTGATGGTGTGTAAGCCATGGCTGCGAAAGTATAAATAAAGTCAGTCGTAAGAAACTAGCTCATTATATACTTGTCACTCGAGTCGTAAGTACCATGTCAAAATGGTCAAGAACGTAATTGAGAGTCAAGACTTTTTAAAGTCATTGGCCAAAGCAAGTAGGAAACGTAGAAAGACTCTACTAAAAAAAGCTACTCCTACACAAATTAAAGCAGTACATGAAATTGTACAGAACGTGAGTAAAAAAGTGGTTCCCCTTTCTCCGTGTCAAAAGAAAAAAATTGTGAAAGGGTGTTATAGAAAATATCTTTTTAACACGGGAAAAAAGGCTGGAAGTTTAGCTTGCAAGCGGAAACAGTTGATCCAACACGGTGGATATTTACCTTTTATAATTCCAGCCGCCCTCGCATATTTGTCTAGTTATTTGTAAAAATGGCGAAGCGATACAAGCTAATACCAGATGCTCTTTACCAGAGGCTATTTAACCCTGCTGATGATGGTGTGAGTATGTCTCATTTAAAACAACAGAAAATCTTGAAACAAAACCTGCCAGATGACGCCAAGATTTTACTTTATGGAGATGCATCCCGTGATGTTCAAATAAAGCAAACTAAACGTCGGGAGAAACCACTTGTATTAGAAACAGCCGAGACGAAAAATCCAGTGGATAATATGCCTGCTCTTCTTGGAGATCCTAAGGCAGTTGACTTGTACAATATTTTAAAGTCAACGGGTATTGGCTATAATGAGAAGTATGAAGTTACTATGAATGGGCAACCGTTGGCCGGAACTAATTTACCACTGACCCTTCGTGCAATGATTGATGGACGGATGGGGCATCAACCGGGAATGCTGCAGCTAGTTCAAAGTTTACCTGCTCCAGCCCATGCTCTACTCTCTAAAGCAGTTTTAAACAAGTACACCAGCTCTGCTGGGTCATCTCGTACTATTGTTAAACCAACCAAAAGGGCTGTGCCTCCAGATAATGCTCCAACAGGGACAATAAGAACAAGAGGAAATGCAAGGGCAAGAGTTGCTGTTAATGCAAGAAAAAGACTCAAATGGCATTCATAAGTATTTTTTAAATGTATTTATTTACTTTTACATGTCTGAAAATTTTTACATTTTATATTGAATGTTGGAATAAATAACCTTTTAACAAATTTACTTGCAAACAAGTCATTTTTGGATAAATTATTGCTAAATTTTGCATAAATTACATTACGAGGACAACCTCTTAACCTATAATACATATAAATCACTACATAGTTTCCACAAGTTTTGCTCCCAGGGCCCTGGAGCAATTGACTACTTTCTAATATACTCAAGTTATTCTTAATAGCAAAGTTCATAAAAGATTTTGGATAGCTACTAATACTTTTCCCATAAGAGTCAAAAAACTCCAGCTCCGCTCCCTGTCGAGCAACGTACATTCCTATCCAATGGGTTCCCTCCTCTTCTGATTTATCCAGGTTCCCACACACAAAGAAGGGATAACTCTTAATCTTTACATCTTGTAACTTATCGCTAGGTAAAACATAAAATTGTGCACTTGGTCGGCACTTTGTTATTTTTTTAAAACATTCATTAATCTCAAAGTTATTCATTTTTTAATTCTCATTGGCAAAATCCTTAAATATAACTTGCTTATCGGGCATAATATACATTGTGGATGGGTACTCGGGATAAACAATAACTGAAACTGAAGCATTCAATGCATTACGGAATTTTAAGTATATACTACAATTTCCATGTCTGGGTAGTGCAAATCCATCCGAGAGGTTTCGTAAATCAAAAGCATAGAGTGCTTTTCCTTTTAGGTATTCAGCTTTTCTCAAGTCCAGACCGCTATCGCAATTAGTTATCCCCATTCCGTCAAATAATGATATGAACGCGTCTACGGTCCGGTCAGTGCTTTTATCCACATTAATTGTGTACTGGGTTGGATGTTCCGTATTGCAGGTAATGGTTATCTGGCCCAAACCATGATCTTCAAAGTTGAATGGGTTGGTTTCATATGATCCTTGGACATTGTTTGTAGCAACTAGTCCAATAACTAGTCGGTCCGGTACAAGTCCATTCAGTAGATTCTCATTAGTGTGTTGGAATGTTCCCACTGGTAAATTATAGCTCTTCATAACAACCCTCTTTGAAGGATAGACGCAAGGGTGGTCCTTCCACATCTTGATATGAGCCATGTGAATAGATGGAAGCAGAGATACTTTATGAATGTATAGTTTTGCTTCTAGTATCACCAACTTTACATTTTTCATTGGTGTCCCACGACTCATTAGACAAAACATGTCCGATGATCGATAAAACGTAACTCGAACATCCATTCCAGGCATCAAATAACGGGTTTGCGTAAAGATGTCTCCATGAGGACGACCAATCAGTTCAAATTCTTTACTTTCTTTGCATAGTTCCTGCCGCTTCACAAAACCATCATCCGTCCAATCTGACTCATCTTTAATCCGATAGAAACCACCTGCTTCAGCTTGGCCCTTTTTAAAGTCACTACCATAACTCAAAGTAGTCTCCAAAGTAGCTTGAAATGGATAAAGACTAATTTTAGGAGTTACTTCGGTTTCATTCAAATGAACTGTAACACGATCGAATGCACTGGAAATTAAATTGTTGACCGGTGCATACTCATACGTTTGTGCGGGGGTGGAACCGGAAGCTGCTGCGGGAGCAGCAATATCCCGCCCATTGCTATCAACTACTTTACATCTTAGCTTAAGCTTAGTTTTGGAAAGATCCAAATATTGCTTGTCATTTCCTTGGATAAAAAACTCTAGAGGTGAGCTTTGAGTAATACTTGATACCGTATGATAATCGGTAACACATGTAGAAGTAACTGATACGTCATATCCTGGTTCCGTAAAGAGATCCGTTTCACTTCTTAAATAATCTATTCTAGTTGCTTTGCTTTTCCTTCCTGCCATTTTTCTAGTTAGAATGGAAATTGAACTCTGCGTTTCTTGGGAGCTTTCCTACGAACTCTTCTTGTTAACTTCCGTTTGATTTTCTTTGGAGCTGCTTTTTTTGCTCTTTTTCTTGGCTTTCTAGATGATTTACGAGAGCGAGATCTTTTCCTTCTGCTAACTTGTTCACCTCCAGCATGAGACTGAATTCCAAATCTGTCGCGAACTCCTTTTATTGCAGATGAGCCAATATCCTGGAGAGCTTCAGATCCCCGCTCTTTAAAGCTAGCCCTGAGATTTTTGCCAGCCAGAGCATCTTCTGCAACATTGGTAATTGCTGCCGTAGCATGAGGTAGTACATACTTTTTTGCGGCAGGCCATAAAATATTCTTTGCAAACGGAATTAGTTGTTTGGCTATAGCTCCAAAAATGGAGCCAAGACCGGCTCCCCTTTGTCTCTTGTAACTTGACTTATAGTAAAATAATCCATCATCATGCAACCCTCTCCCCGCCTGTGGCGAGTAGAGTTGAGCTAACTGATTCACATCTATTTGATACATCTTAAAATCTTTTCTCTCTAAAATGAAGTGAGCACGACACTGTCCCAAACACTAATGGTGGCGCTTCGCCAGTTTCCGTCTTTAAATACACTCGAATACTGTCAATATTATCTTTTTGCAAACCAATGTAATGCAAATGATTAAAATCTTTAATTACAGTATGATTTGATTCTCCGGTATAGTCAGTTATACGTAACAATGGCGCTACTTGATCCCCTACTCGTTGATTTTCAATTATGTCTGTGTATACATATAACTTTCTTGCTCCCAAGTCAAATACACTGCTCTGTGTGCCCGGAATTACAGTTTCATATCCAGCAGGTACTCTATTTGGCGGACTAACTCCTAATATACTTGACACTCGCTCATTAAAAAATACGTCACTGTCAATTGGGGATAAGACAATTATTTTTGCTGTAACATGATCTAGCGATGCTTTCACTTCCTCATTCTGAGAGAGCTCATTTACCAATTCTGATAAAGTATAGATATTTTCTTGTGCAAAACAAGATATACTAACTTGATCCCCATCTTTATCCCAGTGCTCAGGTGTTGTAATTTGAGAAGCAAGAGCAATTTCAGATTTATAAAAACCGATTCTGAGTAATGTTTCCCTTGCTTTTATAGAAATGGGATCTGATGAAACCACGCAAACATGTTCAAACATTCTATCTCTATAAGTTTTCACATCTTTAATTCCATAATTAAAATGTTTTGCAATTTTCTCTGTGAATGGAAGTTGTGAGTCAACAATATATTGTGGATGGATATGTTTAATTATTACTTTTTTTGTCCCATCTGCTGCTGCTACTAGCTTCAATTCGATTCCCAGTGGTTTTAATTGAACAACCAATTCATCAATAAGATCTTCAGTTGAGTTAAGATCACGCGTTGCATTAATGTCCATAGAAATACTTATTAACGATGTTTGTCTGCTAGATTGAGGATATTTTCGAAGTAGCCATTGTCGTTTATAATACTCCACATGACGAAAATTTTTCTTTGCTTCATCAAGGATGTCCGTATCTATTGTTTCACCTTTTTGTTTCATATTTTCACCAACAATCAATGAATAATTTGGATACTCAATGTGTGGTGGCTCCTTAGTAGCAGATTGTTTTAGCTTATACAAAAGAGTACCTTTTTTAATATATGGACTATGGTACGTATAAGTTAGCTCTGACAACGCAACTTCATATCGAGATGAATCTGTTGTTATTGGTATGGCTAAGTGATTACAGAAGTTGGTTCTTGTATTGGAGGGGAAATGCCTCCAGGAGGCGTCCGACTGCAAGTGTACAAAAAAACTATCCATGTTGACTTTCACACTTTCATCATCTGACTAGCTATTGCATTTATAATGTTCACTATTATATAGCAGTACGCTCCCCCTTTAAGTTCACCCTAAAAAATATGAGATGACTAATTACTTTTCCCAGGGGATGAGGGGGAATCACTTTCTCCTATCAGTATAAGGAAAAACCGTTAAAAAACGGCAAAGATATAAAACTGATGATGGAAAATAACATAATTTCCCTACTGCTTTAACTCGGCACGTAAATGGAATGGAATGCATTTAAAGCTTGGCTTGTTTAAGTGCAGCCTATTTTCGGAATCTGTTTGGCGTGGTCGATCGCATTAAGGAAATAGCCACATGACCACTTTCGTTTGTCATTTCGGGAAAGAAAGCGAAGACATTATTGCAAACAAAAAGAAATCCATTCGATGGGAAGAAAAAAGAGAATCAATAGCATTATCCTTCTTAAATGTCGAAGTAAATATGTCATTAAAAGTTTGAAAAAAAAAACCACAACAAAAGCATTTAAAAAATCCTTCCCCAGAAAAAAAAGCTGGTGTGGTTTATTTGCGTAAGTAAAACTTAATTAATGACTGTTTGTGTGGACTCGGACAACATTTAAATACTGAATAAAACCTACCCATTTTGATTATTTATTTTTGCACTCCGGCAAATAAAATCCTTTCCACTTCTGTAATTCGCAAAAATGATTGCATATTTTTGCGGAGAGGATACGGAGTACTATTGCGGAGTATGGTAGCACGGACGTAATTAAGTAATTGCATGTTTTGAGGTTGGTAAAAGGTGGGTGGGAAGTGAAGAAAAAAAAACCTACAATTTTATTGTACTATTTTTGAGTAGGTGAGCATGCCTTGGAAGAAGAACAGCTCACGCAATTTGTTTCTCAGACCAAACCAAAGTCATAATAACAATAACCAAAAAAAAAATAAAAAAGAGAGAAAAATAACTTTACGCTCATTTCATTTCATTGGCATAAGCCGGCATCGCACCGCACCGTACCGGCACATACCTAGTCATAGTCTTATTGTTCGAGAAATATAATGGATTGATATGGTTTCGTGGTTTGGTTTTTTTATGCTAATGTCATAATTCCATTCTTCATCATCAGCATAGTATGATTATGATCACATGATATGATTATTAAAAAAATGACTCATGATTCATGGGACTCTCTCTGTTCCTTTTTTACATGAGCCAATCGTTAAGTTGCATGGAAAGGAGAAATAAAATTTAAAAAGAAGGAAAAAAAAAGCTATTTGTGTATCGGACACTTACCTCCATTGGTAAATCATGCGGGGTGGCTTAGCCCCATGGTCCACGCTGACTCTTTTACTCATT
>JAQIWX010000444.1:0-16890 GCA_034696785.1 Lepidocyrtus cyaneus | reverse complement strand
TAGCGGTAGATTTGTTAGCTGTCATTCATTAACACAGTTGCACACTATTCACGTGGGGCTCTGAAGAGGATGTTGGATTTCAAGTCCACCACGTTTTTGTATAATCGTCGAGTGGCGATATTTTTTTGGACTTTTTTTACCGGATTGGGCGTTAGAATTGAAGATGTTTAAAGGAGATGCTTTTTGGTTACTCTTCTTCGGTATTTTGAATAATCCTTTGTATCCATCCATATGAGGAGAAGTTCCTGTCCCAAAGTGTTTAGTCCTATTTTTTGTTTGTTTTGAATCATTCACCCATCATATTTTTATACTAATACAAATTGAGGTGAGCTGGTGGCGTCCATTCTTTATACAGTTATACATGCATGTATTAGGTTGAAAGCATATGGAACACCACCAATACTCCCATTATATTTTAAACCATACTTATATACCATGTCCTTATAGTAATTAATTAAAATTAACTTTCTCATTAATTAAATTCACTCCAAACAAAAACAAAACTCTAAGGGCTAAAATTTATTTGTAAAAATTTTATGATTCATCCGTTTTCTTCTTTTCCTTCTTCTTTTTAAGGAAGGATGGTGTTTTTAGTCCTTTCTTCTTCTTTTTCTTTTCAGTCGCTTTGGATGATGAATCTTCGGTAGAAATATCCTTCACAGGTGAACCCTACATGGAATGATTAAATTAAAGGTTACAAAACTCCAGCTTCGAAAAATGTAAATAAAGCTGATGTTTGTGGGGTGCCGTATTTTAATTTGCACTTACAGGCTCATTACTGTGGTGAGCTTCTTCCTCTCCATTAACAGCTGAACCTAAACCAATAAAATCCATATTAATTTTCTCATGTTACCCCATAGTTTTTTTTTACCAAACATGGTTTCTTTTCTCACAAAAGCAAAATGTAAATTAAAATCGCAAAGAAAACTGGAACATGCGCTGAACATTGATAGAATTGTTAATTCAGACAAGCTACTAAATATTTGTTAGAGAAAAAAAACAACATCAAGACATATGAAATAGCCATGCTATGGATGATGACCAGATGAATGGTATATATCAGCATTTCTTTTTGTAGTAGGCTCCACAACGCGATGTATTCGTTTTCATTGTCACTCAACTCAACGTCAGCTAATGAGATTGTTTTCAACGTCAACTTACTTTTCCCACCAGGATTTTTCTCAGAGCCTGACCATCGTCTCTGTCTAATCTTGCTCTCGACTAGTAAAAAATAAGTTATTTCACAATACAAAATACAAATCATGCAAAAAAAACCTCAACAAAAAAAAATATGAAAAAAAGCTAGGTTTGTTTTTGTTAGTTGGATTTCCATTCAGTTAACTTACGCTCACGAGGAAACCGGGCAGATTTTGAACGTGCAACATATGGATCTGGCAAATCTAAAAAATAATGCCAGTACCGAAAAACAATTTTTTTAAACATGCAAAAAAACATTCGGTTAAAAAAAATAACGCAGAGGTTTGTTAAGCTACGGTTAGTTAAATCATACACAGTTTAAAAGCAAATTAAAAAAAATATATAAAAGCTTCTATGTTACAGTAAAACCAACTTTAGTAGTTCCATTTACGTTAAAAATAAATAAATAAATAAGATCCTGCATCCGTACCCCCATAATCAAGTGTTATTTGGTGGGGGACACCTTGCCGAAGGTTTCTTAAAATATGGCCTCAGTTTATAAATTTTTTTGCGGATAGAGTGAAAGAGTTCTACATAAAAGCCAGTTAAGCATTATTATATTCAAAAAATAAAAATAAGCAAAACCATTATCGCATCGTTCCAAATTAAAATGTTGCGTTCAACACATGGCTGCGTTGTTAGCAGAGCGTCGTATAATTAGAATTGAAAGCATTACCATTACCATCACTTTGTACAACTTCTGGTTTGCATGCGCGTGGAACTTGTTTCGTCTCAATCTGCAGTACTTGTGGTCGGCCAGCTGCGGAACACCAATGAAATGAAACCAAACAACCCATAGAGATATTTAGGAGGGGCCCATCACCACAAATTAATTACTTCAATTATACGCCTCTTTCCCGACATTTTATATACATGTTTGTTATTGAGAAAAACTTTACAGTGGATGGATGCGTATTTTAAGAACACCGTCAGCGGTAATAAAATGGCTAAGTTGATTAAAATCTGTAATAGTGATTTCCGTTGGTTTGCATTTAACAGACTCTAATCATGCTTCCAAACTACTCTACTGCCAGTTTATAATTATCAGAGCCTATACATTTTTACAGTTGTTTAGAAAACTGGTATTGGAAAAAATTGAATTGGACCATCACCATAATATAGTTGATACGCAGATTAAATTAATTAAATTAGGTACTACAGCCGTACTGCTTTGAATGAAGAAGTATTGAAACTACTATTGCCTTCGCAAGTAACCCCGGATAATCCTACGACTTAAATGGGGTATTATGATATCTTACCGTCTACGTCGGTGTCTCCGACTGGGGATACTAACGGTGTGGATTCATCTAGTGAGGTATCTAAAAATGATAAAGAAGTCGGATATAAATTATTATTTTTTAAACATTGTTCATCGGTGGTCAGCAAATTATTTCTTTAAACATTGTTCTGGACATGGATCACCGCTGGCCAGTAAATTATTTTTTTATGGTGAAAATTCTTACCTCCCGTCTTCCTTGTGACTTGCTGTTTGTACTCCTCAATGTCCTCGTTCGTGATGGAATCGAATGGGTTCTTTGCATAAGGTGTTTTGTACACAACGGCGTGGTGCTGGAAATTTCGCTGGATGATACCTTTGGATGCTGCACCTACCAATATAACTTGATCTCCAGTGCTACTCATACTCGCATCCTGAACTTGCTTCGCCTCCTCCCAGGACACCCCCTCCAAAATTTGGGACTGTGGGCCAGCGGAAATCCCACCGGCTCGCCTGTTCTCCTTAATCTATTCCAGGTGAGAATGGACGCGACAACGAGGACGGGGAAATGCATCAGTATCACATACAATATGACGTTGAACACGTTGGGGCAATGTGAAAAGGGGTGGATTGATACCAGGAGAAATCATATTTGAGAGAATAGAGTTGACATGAATGAGAGTTTTACCTGCTGCTGTAGTTTTTTGAATTCCTTAGGGTCCGTATTCTTAGGTACAAACTGTAACGTGCTCTCAATTTTTACAGGAGTACTATGTGTTGGAGATCCGTCCGCTACCCACTGGAAGACAAAACCACACAAAATTACTTTTGTTAGAGAGAAAGTAAAAAAAAACATTGCTTCCATATTACTATACAAGACAGAAAAGAGATGCAAATTTTGCACAGCTTTAACAACAGAGTAACATTTTTCTTTTAAAACAAAAAAAAACTAACTCGAGTGCCTGTTCCACTTATCATCGGATGGTTACGAGAGAAAAAAAACTACTTTTTTTTAAAGAATCGTGGAAAGTTATATATGTTATACAAGAGAAGCGTACAAAGTCTCGTTACAACTAACAGAAGCTGACTTAAAAGATTCTAGTTTCTCAAATAGTAAGAAAACGTGGTTTTGTCTTGCAGAGAGTTAAGGACAAACTCCAACATTCACACACGCACACATTTAGACGCACACGTTCGAGAGTGTGAGGAGAAAACTTTTCTTTTTCTTTCTAAAAAATGCCACCGTTGAAAGAGCAGAACAGGCACAAAACCAACTCACAAACTATCTCAAGTCATACATACTACCTACGTGTTATTACCAGAGAGATTCTTAATTTGCCATGCACATGAGGAAAATGAATATGCCAAATGCGGACACATAAATAGTATATGTTGATGCGAAATTTGATCTGAACTAGCTCGTAGGTGTTCCCCCATTATATAAGACATACGTTTTTTTACAAGTAGTATTGTAAGCAGTCAGCAACGAAAACAATCACTGTTTTATTCAGCTGTCAAAAAATTTTTATGCTTGTTTAGTAACAACACTGGAAAATGAGTTTTGAAAAAGAAAAAACATCATCAGACAAAGGGAAGCATTCCATTTTTTTTATGTTATAAAGTGTTTACACTCCTTTCTGCATATTATGTATTACAGAAACAGAAAACTTACGCTAACAGACTTTGAATGTATGTAATCATTATTATAGTTGTTTGTTTTAAAACTTATGTACGTTTATAGAGTAAAATAAGCTGGCCTGTTTCACCAGGTAAATCAATGCATGCATGACTAAATACGTACAGCTACTACTAGCCTAAATATTCTCAGAAACCCCCTTTCATTTCTCATCTATAATCCCCAACTAACACTAACGCTAAATATTTTGAAGACATTGTGTACGGCGGGTTGAAATTGGCTTATTATAGTGGCATTATTATTATTATTATGACAAAATTGTGGCAATTGTAGTCGTTGTTACTTTCTTTCTCTAGCTCACTGCATACAACTGCATAATATGTATCTACATAACTTGTTCCTTATTTTTATACTTTCTAGATCAACTAAAAACCGTACTCCTTGTTTTTTATTCACTCTTAGTTTTAAATGTATTCCACTTGAATTGATCATTTCGAAGGGACGTTTGGCAGTATACAGAAATGGCCTCAATAGTTCTGGCCAGAGCTACTCGTAAATACTAAACTGTCAAATGTTAGAGCATGAGCTGTAGATGTGTTGGTACTAGATAAAATCCTTCGCATATTAATTTAAAAATTTTGTGAAAGATGTTTTGCTTAAAAAAGTAGCTAAATAAATTAAAATTGAGAGTTGAAGTTGGACTGGAAATTCTATTTTGGAAAAAGAGATTCAATTTTCACGACAATTCTGTATATTATTGCACTATGTTTAAGCTAATCTCAAAACTGTATTATACTCGTGAAAAAGTTATTTGTTCTTCTACTAGTATTGAGAGACTTTAAAAAATGTTTTGTCAGGAAGAAGAGAGTTCAAAGGTCATATAAATATTTGGCTTAACCTAATTTCTCTAACGTAAAATTTAGTCTAATCTAAAATAATGTTTATTGTAATTTAAAGAAATCTCTAAGCTGTTCAGTTATTATTTTTTCTGTGTTTTTTTTGTTATTTTAGTTTTTTAAACAAGATTGAGAGAGAGAGATAAAGAGAGAACTTTTACTTTCAGAAAGTGTATTTTAAATATCAAACCTAAGTAGTTATAAAGATACATTATTATTTTTTGTTTTTAGCAAACACTGACATCAACTTGAGAGGGGCAAAGAGACAGAAGGCTTTTGAGTTTAAGATGCTGACTGGATAGTGACAACTTCTACCTTTGTGATCTTCTTAGGATCAGGAGTTCCGGTTTCCAGGATCTCAACTTTTTGGTAAACATTCGGCGAGTTCAACCATCTCGTTTTTTCAAATCCTCGTCGTCCTTCCATAAACTTTTTCCAGTTTGGACTAAAAGTAAACATTTAAAAAAGAACATGTCATTGACCGCTTCGTTTTTGTTCTACATATATGCAAGTGGTTCACTTCACAGAATAATACAGATTATTAGATTTACTATCTTCTTACTTGTTTTTATACAATTCCTCCTCCTCGAGCAAGTAGCCTAAGGAAGATACTGCTGGTGGCAGTTCAACATCATATTTTGGACGTGGAACATCAGTTTTGATCAGTGGTTGGCGGTAAATATATCCAGTCCGGTAACCCTAAGTATCACAGTTAAAAACAATGTTGCTGCATTTTCTTATCCTTACTGAATTTCCAACAGTTTGAAGAGTAGACACATCACTTACAGCATTGTCGAGTGCCCTCATGAGGGCTTCAAATTCTTGTTCTCCAAAACGCCACTTCCTTGGCTTCCTCTCCCTGGGTTCTGACTCTTCGGTGGTAGTATTTATAACACCTTCCTCCTGACTGTTTACACCGCCGCCACCATGTCGAGCTGTTTCGAATGCCCGCTTCTTTGCCTCATCAGACATCAATATCACATTATCAAGACCAGCAGGCATGATTTTCATCTGTAATTATGGAATCAAATATGTAAAAATCAATCATTTAAATGTTTTTAAGGGTGATGGCATTACTAACGTGTTATAAAACGTCATGTTGGTCATTTCGCAATTTACCTGACTCTCGCATGCCAAGACGGTGTAGTAAGTGTTTAAGAAGGCTTCCTCAACAGTTTCTCCACAACAGACGACGCCATGATTTCTCAAGAAAAGGATCTAAACAGTAATTAAAATGTTCGAAATTGAAATTGACTGTGCATGATACGTCAACTTATTTAACATATCATACTCAACGGCTATGTACGTACCTTATTGAACGGTCCCAAGTTACGAATGATGAGATCTTTCTCCGTCGCATCAACCAAAATTCCATTGTATTCGTGGTAACTAACTTCCCCAACGATAGCAGCCTCCTGGCAAACCGGCAACAAGCCACATTTCAAACTGGACACCTATTCACAAATATTTTATACACATTAGAAACTTCCTACATTCCCATGTTTATATTTTTAGTCAACTCATCATTCACGTGGAACCGTAACGGAATAACGTATGATGACTTACAGCAACAACCGATGGAACATGGAGGTGAACAATGCACTTGATATCTGGCCTTGAGGCATGGATTGCTGAGTGCAAAGTAAATCCAGCAATGTTTACACCTAGGTTGGTTGTTCCGTGCTCCACCATATTGCCCTGTAAAAAGAAAATCATAAAAAAGGTTAATCCTCTTTCCCCGATAAGGCCATGAAATAACTTGGGTAAGTGTATCTTTCAATTTGTATTCATACCTGCACATCGATCTTGACCAGTGAACTAGCTGTGATTTCATGGTAGAGCATTCCAAAGGGGTTAATAAGAAAATGTGCATGATCGTGGCTGACCCTGAGTGTAATATGGTTATAGATATTTTGAGACCAGCCATACAGGTCAATAATCCTATACAGCGATGCCAATTTGCATCTCATCATCTTCTCTCCTTTTGCATACGCAATTGTGTCTACTCCGCGAATGTCATTGATCGGAATGACACAAGAGCCGCCTCGGAAGAGCATACTTCCCCGCCAACTTGTGGAGGCCCCCATCATTTCCGAGATTTGCTGGAGGAGTGTGCCAGTCCCAGGTCCGCCTTCCCTCATTTGCTGCTCTATTATCTTTTCCAGCTCCTCCCGGAATATCTTACTGTTCATGATTGCTTCCACACGCTTCCGTCGTTCCATTTCTTTCATGTCCTGATCAATATCGGCGGGTCTAAATGCTGCCTTGTCTTCGTCTGAGGTACCGTTTACAACCACCTGCTCAGGGGACTCAGCCCCAGGGGGGATATTCCCTTCGTCAGCCATGGCTTACAATATCCGTCGACCTCTGGAAACAAAAAATAGAACGAACCAAATATTGTTAGGTGTTTTTTATCGGCATACTATCCAACTAGAGAAACTAAATAGTTAGTCCAATCAACATTAAAAATGAATGCAAAACTGGGATCGACATATTCCGTCCCGACTTATATGTAACTAGGTATATCTACAGACATTAGAACGCTTTTGAATCAATCGCTATTACATACACACCAACAACTGCAGTTTTCCGTAAAGCGTTAAACGGCTATTTACACAGTCGCAGTCGTCAAGGTTATGTTTGTTCCACACTTCGTGCCAAAAGTAAATACTTCTCGAAATTAATTATTATTGGCATACATACAGTGGACTGGAAAAGTTTGTGAATGAAGTGACTGTTATCGTCGACAGTGTGGAATCCGATGAGGACGCTTATGATTCATAATATTACTCCCTAACATAGGACCCCGTCTGATTAACTACTGATACCAATACCATGTCCATTTTATCAGCTATAGAAGATAGAGGCCTGACAAACATGAGATACTTCCTTAAGCACACACAAACATAAGTTAACGATACGGTCGGCCCTTTGCCCTACCATTTGATAAGCGGTAACCCTAATAAAATAAATACTGTCTTTTTGTATGTGAACGAAAAAATAGTGCAGGTGGCATAGCACAACGATGTCAAGCTATTCCACTGATACGATATGAGATAAATTAAAGCACCACCGCATCCCTACACTACAACCCACTTCCATCCAAACAAAAGATAAGGAGCGATTTTGATTTACAGATGACACTTCA
This sequence comes from Lepidocyrtus cyaneus, assembly GCA_034696785.1. Lineage (NCBI taxonomy): Eukaryota > Metazoa > Arthropoda > Collembola > Entomobryomorpha > Entomobryidae > Lepidocyrtus > Lepidocyrtus cyaneus. The sequence goes on along the minus strand of JAQIWX010000444.1, from coordinate 8,797 downwards.
ACCGCACCAGAGGATTGAGTGTGAGTCCGACTGGACTACACTATACTGATTAGAACCTTTTCTTGGAACATGAGATCATTTATATCCAGCGGAATGCCATGATTCATATTTATCATCATCAGTATTTTTAATCATTTCATTATCATCGTTCCTAACCACCCCACCATTATATACTTATTCGTTTTTGATTGGAAACGAATAATATACTAATTTCTGTAGCTTCGCCGTTTATCAACATCGAACTTATATTCATGTCTTTCATCTTCTCATATACTTAATAATAATCGTCTTCCTGTACATTTCCGATAAAAAATGTCTTCAAAATCGATTCCCTAAAGGAATCCACTTCCTCTGCAGTCAGTGCAGTTATATTTCTGGGAACTATATCAAATTAACTCGTCATAATTTCCATTTGTATAAAACCGATGCATTTATGATGATGATGAGGTATACGATTATGAAGTGCTTTATTCCCCATATATAATATAACCATGATATGATATGACCGATATGTTTTTATGTCTGGAGGAGACTCTGGAGACCAGCAAGAGAATTCGTTTTCCCTAATTCGCTCGTCTATCCCATCCCCTAATGAAATTATTTGTATGAAATATCCTCCTGTCATGATCAATAATATGAGTTATGACTTTAACGGAAAAGAGACCACAGCTTAGGATCAACGAGTTCAAGCAAAGAAACTCTCTCATACCCCATAAATAAGCAGCGCAGCAAGCGTCTTCACAACTTTAGCCAAAAAAAATAAGCAGTGACGATGACGACGACGCTGACTTTCGGCAAATACATAGTAGATTATTAATGTCATTGATACATTTATTCATATCAAGCTTGATCGCAAATTGTTCCAGTTGGACTATAGAGAGCTTTTACTTTTCATTATCCGATACAACCTACTCGGTGGCTTGTATCCAATCACAACTGATGATCTTGCTCAATTGCTAAATTAAATTTAACTATTTTAATCTAATCTGGAATCTTTGCAGAAGGGAATTTTCAAGGGAAGAAAAGAAATGCATTCATTTCGGTACTTCATGTGCTTACGCATTCCTTTTGATTAACACTTTACACGCATTCTCCAGAGCTCCCTCGCCCCTCTCCATTCATTTGCACGGAACGTAACGAAGGACTTGCAAGGAAAAATATGTAACCGGCATACATATTTACGCCATATTCTATTCCATACCATTTGAAGCTCTGCCACATATACTACTAGCCATTTTTAACGGAATCTCCTCTTTTGTGGAAGAGAAACCATTTCTGGCCTGCACTCTACTCTCCGCCACGCCATGCCGTAAACATGGAGGAGTGAATGACTCGCGTGTTTTCTTCTTCTGCTACTTTCAATCCAATTGCAACTCGAATCATTCAAGATTTAGAGAAACAGAAACTTGGAAAGGCTTTTCATGTAGATATTAAGAACGACATGGAAAATGTGAAGATGACATCAAATACGACACAATGTCAATTAGAAGTAAACAAGTGCAGTCCCAGTAGTAGTCAGAAAGAAGGACTGAGAGAGACGCTGTTTGTTCGAGTTAAAAAGAGGGAATTGGATTATTTGGTTCACCTAAAAGTAAAGCAAACTTCATACTCCCGCATTCGAATTCGACAGAAGAGGAGCTTCATACATTAGGTTAGGTTTAGGTCTCAAAAGCGATCAGCACAGAACTTATTCCCATCTTCCATGCAATTCTCATCCCAATCAGGATACGAACGAGTCCAAGGTTTTTAACATATATTATTCCTTTCTCATCATCATCATCATCACCACCATCAGCACATCATCATGAATGGGGAAATTACTGTGTAAGCTCAACATTTTTAGTCAAGTCAAGCTCAAAGCTTAAAACTTTTCATGTCATCATCAGCATTTCTTTCTCTCTCTCTCTCATTCCTTCCACACCCTTTCATTGTGCTCTTTCCCTTACACCAGAATCCTTTTGAATTGAAAAAGACATTTTTATGGCTCCGTTTTACGTATCACTGGAAACAAACGAGGGAGAACGGGTACGCCAAGACAAAAAAAAAACCTATGTATGTTCAATCTGAAGCACAACTAATCAGCTTTAAACATGTCTCCATTTACTGCGAAATATATTTACGACAGACTTCTCCATTCTCTTCGAAGTTCGAAGAATAAAACAATGGCATTCTAAACCAAAAAAAGGTGAAAACAAGAAAATATTTTTATGCTCCCCAAATCCTCCTCCTCTGTCCTCCCAACAAGAAAAAATGGAATCAACAGAAATTGCGGGGAAAATGGGGACAAGTCATGTCATGATGAGAACAGGAGAAAGATCTCTAGAGAGAAACTAATGTGGCGACAAATATTTAAATATTTTAGCGTCTTGTGACACGCACGCACATACTTACACAATAGCCTTGTAAGTGCATATTACATTCCCTTTACTTTTCCTCCGTCTTTTTAACTTCAATTCATTTCCTTCGAAAAAAAGGGATGAAAATGACACCCAGCTTTGGACATAAATCCATTCACACACAGTACAGTACAGTAGAGTGCAATAATGGCACCTTCAAATACGTACAAATATGGGAAACATACTGGAACAAATGGCATCATTATCATTGATGATGATGCTGATGCGGCACAGAATCTGATTATGGGATGGGGAATCCTTTTCGTGCGAGTATGAATTCCAGTTAAGTATATCCCAGTGAAAAACCAAAATTTTTGAAGTGAAATGAAATTGAATTTCTAAGAGGAGAGGACGATTGACTACATGGCTACCTGCAAAATAGGCTTGCTAACATTGAATCATGGTTATAACAGTGGTTACAGTTATGATAATGGATACCATAAAACCGTAACGTTATTAGTTTATGAATACGAGTGCTCCCCCGCCGTCGTTGTTCCCTTTTTTTTAAATATTGCTTTTTTATAAGCATTAATAAATTATTGGAAGTGTAATGGCTAGAATGGACTACTTTGGTTACAGCACTCCGCTTCTGTTTTCAAAACCATGTAAAAAAAGAAGCTCCTTCTCGCCACAGTTCTACTACAATTAACATGCCATTTAGTTAACTTAAACTTCAAATGGATCACAGACAGTCGACGTCGACACTCCCGCAGACAGAAGAAAGTATGAAGATGGATGGCCTGAAAACTGAAACTTGCCATTTGTCTCCATTTACAGTCGTCTTTTCTACAAATGCTGCTGACTTCCATGGACATACATAGTTCCATCAGTGATACCCCGTCATACATATACAAGACACAAGAGCACATTTACATAAAACGTATGTACAAATGGCAAATAGTTATTTAGGGATTATCAAGTGATGATGTCAAAACTGAACTCATTAAGTAATTTTATTCTTGTTAGAGAATGAAAAAAAAATCCCTTGAACACGCTTTAAATTTTTCCATGAACAGCAATGCCACTCATACACCCAACCAGGCTATGCCATGCCTGCTTTGATTATCATTACTTCACGATGATTACGATCTCTTTGATGCATTGGCGATAGTCGGCTACATTATAATAATCATTCTCGCTGTAACACGATCATATAAAGTAGTTTCCCTTTCCATTTCATCCCTACCATATCAAATACCTTACATAAGTAAGTAAAAAGTTAAGTTATGCATTGTTAATGTTCCAACTCAACGTTGGCTGGTATTAAAGGTAAGACCGTTGCGTTGTTGTGAGTCCACCACCGCAGAATGGCCATGACGAGTTGAAAATTAACAGTGAAAAAAGATGATTAGGATGGCTCTTCAAAATGGTTCAATCATCATCAGAAGCTACAAGTTAATTACACAATTTGTAAGCCTCCAATCCTTTTACATTTACAGGCGGATGATGAGTAATAGCGCCTCAGCCGCAAACAAAAAATGTGCCGATGCCGAACTCACAACAAAAAGCAGCAGCCAAAGCAGTTTTCAATCCGACTAAAAAAAACAACAACCATTTTTATGAACCGGGCTATAGTATGGACAGAAAAGGGGTATAAAGGGCCATCTAAAGCCTTTACACATTGATGAAATGATAAATGATAATAATGATATGGGATAGTAAAATCCTGTACATTTTAGTTCCCCAAACACTCATATAATCACAGTGAAACTTTTTTTCTCTCCTTCTCTTTCTGCCCATCACTCTCCAACTTGTAATCTGACAAACAATAAGAACTTGTGTAAACACAAGGAAACGACTTTATCTCCTTCGTTAGTCAGACACAAATCCAAAAAACCGTAGTCAACAAAAAAAACTTGCAAATTGCAATGTGTGTTGGTACGAAAACACTAACGAATATGATAAAGTGAAATGGCTAAAAAGGAGGATCTGATATAGAGTCTAGTTTGGTTCTCATGCATTTATGGCCAGCAGTTTGCATTACATTATAATAGGGCGAGAGATAATGATGTAATATGGACTGGCGGTGGTGGTGGTAAATAAAATGGATAATATTGGGACAGTGGCCATCATCCCATTCCACCACCGGACCGGACTATAGAGACCACGCGATAATTTTCTCAAGTTGCATCTGCAAATAGAACACGTTCAAGTTAACTAACATGGGATGAGTGAGTACAATAATATAAAGTAAGTGCTGCTGACTGATTTCATGATGATGATGGTGATGACGATGACGAAGCTTAAAGCCGCATACACCAAAAGAGAGACGCTGATGATAATATGATGCCAATATTGCTAAGGCTGTTTTTTCTCCGCCTAAAAATTCTCCATTCCCTCAACAAATAATGCTGGAACTAAAATGCTGAACGCTGAATTGAAAGCATGTGTAAAAAAACAATTTTTTTTGTAGGCATCCATATTATACAATTTTAAGTGTTTTGAGCTCGATTCGAGTAAAAAGTGCACCGGCAACCATCATCATCATCCCTCTCACCATCAACCATGATGATCATGTTGATTTGGCTGCTTTTTGAACACCTCATCAAATAGCCGTGGGGATAATGCATGAATGAACAACAGGAAAACGTAAAAATTCGAAATAGCTTTTCTTGAAAATAATTCCCATTATTATAGCAAAGATAAAGGAAACTTGCAGAAAAAAAACATGAGTTTGGAAAATGGAATTCATGATGGTTGATGGTAGGAATATGGTCGGTCGGTCGATGGGAGGAACGAATTTATCTATGGAGAGTTGAGATGAGATTACGAGCGTGGACGCACATTTTCTTTGAAAATTGAGGACTGTCTGAATCTTCTCTGAATAACAACATCTTACAGACAAGAATAATAAGCAGAAATGTGTGTGAGTGTGTAGCTTGGTTGCCATTTTTTTTCATTTCAGTTTCCACATGTGAAAAAGTTATCATTCGAATATATTATTGCTTTTCATGTGCTATATAACTGGGAGGGCCAGACTGCGTTTATGAGCTTTGGAACATTCTTCGTTTTAGCCAGACTAGAAAGCAAATGAAAAGTTCGAACGTCTTGATCATCTTGTTGGTCAATAGTAAAAAAGTAGTTACGCTTTGAGTCGTATATTCGATTTTCTTGTCCCTATTGACAGATGAATTATGGTTGGGTGAAATAAAATATTTTCTTCGTGTTTTTAGCAATAGCAATATAGTGATTCATCAGGTTCTTATTTTACTGGAGAAGCAGATGTCAAACAAATCCAGGTTGGCAATGGCAATGTAAATGGTAATCTAATTGCAGTGGCGTATGTAAGCTAAATGTGAAGATGATTTGCTATACAGCTGCCTTCCATAGAACAGCATGATCTTCAGTTTAACTGCTTACTAATTACTATTAGGTAGGTTTTTGTATTATTTTAACATTTCCTTCGTGGGAATCCAGTCACATTAAATTATCAATATAAGATCTGCTTATTCCTTGAATAAATTAATAAAACGAAACGGAAATAACTCGAATTCAACTGAATCCGAAGTTTTTTTTGTTAAACTAAACCAACTCCATTTTATTGACAACTCAAGCTACTGTTCTTGTCAATAACATTTCTGAAACTTTGCTGCTTGTACCAATGAATATTGGGTGGATTGAAAATTAAATCCGGTGAATCATTAATTATTTGTCTCCATAACTCTCCAACAAAACAATAGACTTTAAAACATTCAAAACATCGAATGATTATTTATTCTCCAATAGCTATTATTATGACCTGTATGTATCAGTTCGTGGGTTCCTGCGACGGCTATTAGGTATGGGTAGAAGGAGAAGACGACTATATTATGCCATGTTTATTTCGGATTCGCTCACAACTTAAACCAGTAGAAAAGTAAACAATGAACTGTTAATCCCTAAAATATGTTATTTGAGATGTTTTCCTATAGTCTACATCTTAATATTAATTTATTTAATAGCCAAAAGATTGACGATAAGCTTGTTCAACTGACAGACTACTGGAAGTAAATTACGAGTTAAAAAATGACGAATGATCCGACCCAAGAATAGAATAAATGCATAAATTATAGCCTATCCTAAAATAAACAGTTTACCAAAATATCAATGCCAACACTAATGATAGGATGGATAGAATAATTTGCCTACCTTCAACGAAAGAAGTGTCGTAATGAGTTACACCGGTATTTTAAACAATCACAACTTAAAACAAAAAGTCTTTTCCTCGTGTCCAACTAAACGCCTTCTCACATTAAAGTAAAGTGTTTACAAATGGCAAACCGCAAACTGTTCTCAATTCTGAAAGTTCCAATCAAATCAACTTATGACTTAACTATTCAACCGGATGGATGGAGGAACTACAAATGGAGAGAAAAAAGAAAACACTGATGATATTTATCTTCCCAATCAATCTTCCCGACTCTTTCAAAAAACAACACCACAACTTTACAACCACAACAAGGTAAATATTAAATAGGAACTGGATCTTTGTAATCAATTTTTATTATCACTTTTGTTTTTCACAACAATCTCAGTCAACAAACATAGCAGCAAGCTTTCCTGGACCTGGACTTTCAACTTGAAGTAGATCAACCGGAAATGAAAACTAGACTTGGCTTAAATAACTTTTTCCCGAATTCGTAGAGAATAACCTCCCTCAATCCCCAGTGCTTTTAAGGTGCAACTTAATGAAGATCAAAAACTTCCGTTTAAATTCAATTGCATTGATATTTGAATTGATGATCTCGAGTATTTTATCTTTTCTATATTCTTTCTCCACTTTTACTTTTAACTGTGCCTTAGTCCACCGCCATAGACAAGACCAGTTATAGTTTTCCCCAATGCAGTGCGTATAAAGGTGTATGTAAATAAATAAATGTAACCCACTTACAACTACTTAAAGACTTTGAATTTAACTTTTAATAAGACTTTAATGTTTTAGCAAAAAACTAAAGAGAAACTGCTAAAAAGTCTTTCTTTTTTGAGTAAAAGGTGAGCTGCTACTACCGATGATGATTTCATACAAATATTATTAGGTAAAGTATAAATGGTCGAGGGAGCCGAGCCGAGCCGACACGCCCAGTCGATGACTCTTAATACAAAATGTACTTGCCAGACACGGGAAAATATATTCCCTTCTTGCTCATCGCCATCCCCGTCACCATAATAATCTCTCTCTTGATATGAGAGAGAGGAAAAAAAAACTTTTGCTTGGTTGGGGAAAATACAAGGAACACGGCGACGACTCTCACTCCGTCCATATAACACACACGCGAATCCAACGAAAACTTCGAAGCTTTCTTGTCTCCCTTTTCCCGTCTTCTTCCTCTTCCTTTTTTTTCCAACTCAACACACAAGAGAGAATCCCAATAAGCCACCGAACGAACGAGCCAGCAGTATCCAGTATACCACCAAGAATCAGAATTTTTCTTTTCAGACAGAGAACTTCTGCACACTTTTTACATACAAATACAATACGGTGGCGGCGGCGGTGGTAACATGATTCATGTATTAATATTATTCTCGGACTCTTCAATGCAATCCGGAGATAGATCCGAGTTCCTGAGAATGCCGGTTTCTCTTTGGCTGTTTGCAGTAGCAGCAGCTCCTCAATGAGGCAACTTCTTTTCTAGAACCCTTTTTCTTCCCTGCTTTGATAAAAAGCAAAACTTTCTTCCACCCGTACGTACGTCCACGTCCTTTTTCTGTTCGTTGTCTCCTTTTTTGTTCGAAAATGACTTTAGAACTTCCAATCTTATTTACCTTGTGAAGCAGCCTTTCCCAATTAGCAAATAAACTGATATTTTTCACAAGATGTGTTGTTTGATTTCTTTCGCTGTTCTTTGGGTGGGGAAAAATGTCAAAAAGATTGTGTTTTTTTTTTTAAGAAAAAAATTTATCTTACCTTTTCCCGGAGTGTTGTGAGGACTGACTATGTGTGGACGCGAGTGAAAGAGTGTGGTGGTGAGTGGGGAATGGGAAAATGTTTCAGTATTGTGTGGAATTGGATGGATATGGATAGAAGTTAGAACGTTAGAAGCAAGCTCTCCTGATCCTGGTTTAACTTGTGTTAAAAAACTGATGGTGGATTGGATTGGTAAATGCGGATGATGATGATGTTGATATGATGGTGGTGGTGTGCTGTTGTAGAGAAATGTTTGTTGGTTGGCTTTGGCTTGTGCTAAAATGCTGCTATGCTGCTGGTTTGGTTTTTCTTTTACTTTACTGATGCCGTGCTTAGGGAAGGGCTCGGCTTCTCTGGATGCTTTAGCTATAGCAGCGGAGGAGCTCCACAACACTGAGCATATTTTTTAGCTTAGGATATTTATACTGATGATGTATACTTTTACTCAGACCATGTACCATAAAATACGTACATAAATATATTTATACATATATATATATATAATATATAGGTTTAT
>JAQIWX010000443.1:0-16910 GCA_034696785.1 Lepidocyrtus cyaneus | reverse complement strand
CGAGACTACAGGTCCCAGTGGCAGGGTAAGTTAGGTAGAAGCACAAGTAGACAGAAGAAGAAACAATGAAAGCTACGCATCAACGCAAGCCGATTTTGCTGAATTTGAGTGTGAGGAGTTTATTACGTTTGAGATTTTATAGGGAAGGCACGAGTAGCTAGAAATGCTTTGATTGAGAACTGAAAATGAAAGGGTCACGACCTAACAGTGCGCTTGGAAGCAGCTATTCAAAATGGGAAGCGTTTGTGGAAAGAGTTTCAACTTACCTCCGAGTGTTCAAGAGGATAAGAGGCGTCTAGAATAGCAGCGGCGTACAGAGAGAGAATCATAAAAAAGACAGAATTTTTGTTCAGAGAGGAGCACAACATCAATCAGGGAATAGTGCAATGAACAAGCCATGAGATTTAAGAGAGTCTCTAGAGGTTGGCAGTGCTTCCCAAAAAGTTGACCCACTCCAGGCGAATAAAGACGAAGCACACCGCAATGAGACATCGAAGGCACATCAAGATATTTAATGGATGATAAGATAATAATAATAAGAATAATAATAAATAGTAATAATAATAATAAGAATAGAAGAGAAACAGGTGAAACGACACATCCACACATTTGTGCGATATAGCCTATGCACCCAATCCGTCTTGCTCCAGTTAACAAACTCATTACGAAATTTTGAGCGGGGGCTGGGCTAGGGGATTGAATAAAGACAAATAGACTTTGAACCAAGCATTGTTATTGCCAGGGAAACTATGGAGGGGGAAAGCGGATGTTGCATCATCTCACAAACTGGAAACTGCTCTTTTGACATCATGATGAGGTCCAGTTAATGGGAGCAAGACAGCACCCATTCCTCGTATATTACTTCCGTTCAATAGGTAATTTATAAGTAATAAAATCATTGAGGCACAAAAATATTATTGGACAGTGTTTATACTTGGGGTGGGGGAAGGAGAGGGGGAAAGTGGAAACGGAATAACATATATTACATACAGAAAATATAGAGAGAGTGTATGTATACGAGAGAGACAGAGAGATATAGAGAGAGCAAAACATCCCCAACCAATTCCTATCCGCACTGCACCTTCATTCTCTACACGATACGTTGGCAGCTCTTCTTCAATATTTAGCTTCCTACCTTTCCGTGCCCCTCGATCATCCCGCCCATGGGGTGGTCCGTGACCTCCAGCTGCACCTTCTCTGGGAGGAGGTGGTGGTCCCCGAGCTCCAGGCCCGGGAGGTCTACGATGGTCTGGAGGTCCCAGATGTGGAGGCACGGGTCTTCTGCCACCACGAGCGCCTCCGTCGTATTCGGGCGGTGCTTCGGTCAGAAAGTTGGACGGCACTAAACCACGAACACCATTCAACTCACCCATGTAGAACCCATCGTCATCCATGTCCCCGTATACGTATATTATGTCGCCAGTCCCAAATGAGAGTTCGACCTGTTACATAATTTAATTCGGTGGGTTTAATATTAAATTTAGATACCTTCGCACTGTGTGCAATAAATCGTGAATTTGAAGAGTTAACATGCGTTCTTACCTCTGAATCAACATTAGGTGAAAGTTCTTGGGGATCATAGTCATAAAGTGCGACCATTTTCTTAACTGGCATGTTGGCATATATATCGCCCCACCTGTCCCTACCCATGGCACGTCTCTCACGGCCACTGACGAGCGGTTCACCTTGCTCCTATTGAATTGACAGTCAAAATTTGCCCCATACTACTACTGTGGATATTTTATAGACTTCGTCTCACTTGTAAAAAGTGTTGTTTTACTCACATTCAAAAATTCTTGGGCCATCCTTTCGTCATCGGCAGGGATTTCCGAGACCATGTTACATGGGACGTAGCCTCTTCGACCATGAGCTTCTCCCCAGTAAAAGCCGTCAGCATCTTTCTCTCCATAAATCTGAGAACCAATTACAATGTGAGGGTAAACAAGTGGTTTCTAATATAATGCAACACATGGGCAAAATATGGACAAACGATTTAAATAAGTGCCTTAATAGTTTGTCCTTCTGCAAATGGTAACTCCTCTTCGCACGCATCCGGATTGGGGGACATCGACTGTGGATCATAATCAAACAACGCAACAAAAAGACGATGGCGAACTTCAGTCGGCCTTCCTGGTCTCGGGGGTCTTCCCCTTGCATAGAAATCATCAACTGGAGGCATTTTGGGACGTTGTTGATGAGGATGTTGTGGGGCGTGGGGAGCATGCGGGGCGTGGGGAGCATGAGGGGCATGCGGAGGTCCAGGAGCATGTGGCGGATGATAACCTCTAGCGGTGATAGGCCGATCAGGTTGATGTGGCATTGGTCTTGCCCGTGGATCCGGTGGGGGAAAACGAGATCCCATTGGCTGATGGGCTAATCTTCCAGGTCCAGGGCGGTCTATGTCTTTAGTCATTTCTGTAACATTAGTTCCATGACAAAATGCGGGTAAGGGCACACACACACAAACAATCTAAAAATAAGCTTACCTAAAGCCATATGATAAGCAGCAAATTCGCGGTCACTAAAGCTCTCCTCACCTTCCATTAATGGGGCGCGGGGACCTCGTCTTGGAAGGCTATTTTGTGTTGGCATGGGGTCCATCATATGTCGTCTGCCTTTTAAGACTTGAGCAGGGATGATGATGGGTATACTATCTGATGAGAGACTATCACGGGACTTAGTACGCACAGTCACTTGCTTCGGTATAATACCTTGAAAACGATTGAGGTCTAACAGAGCGTGATCCCCTGCGGAAAACAGACAACCAAGTTAGCTACCCTCACAACAATGCACACTTTCCAGTTTAATTGTTTTATGACATGATTCATATCCCGTCCCCATTTTTGTTGTTATCATTACCCGATGGGCTGTCAATTTCTAGTATTTTACGACCGTCGGCAAACACAGCGTAGCCCGTTACAACAGCGCCATTCGACGTTCCGGCAGTGACGGGGTGCCACGTGACTAGTATGGTGTTATTCTGAGGGCCCGGCTCGACTTGAACGTCCACAGGTGGGTCAGGTAAACCTAAACATCCTCGGGACAAACCGAGACAAACATTTATTTTACTTGGCTCATTGGCACTCCCCCGCGGAACCTTTAGGGAACACTGGTACCTTTTGGAAGTGTTTTGAACTCTGTGTGCGAAGACAACTTCTCCATCTGTTTACTACTCTTCTCATCGAAATGAGGAGCCTTTATATTTTTGGATCGGACAGTCACACGGTAGGTGGTCGTTGGAGTGAGACCTGGAGAAAAACAGAGCGGCACAGTTCCTTGTGAAACTTCATAGAGGACACATAATAATGCAGACCTTCATCTCATCTCATGTCAGTGGTCATACCTGTGATCGTATGACGGTACACTCCTGGTTTTACTGTTCTAATTTCCACATTATTCACGCAGACTACATGCTGATAATTACTATTGCTGGGAAGCCATGAAATTACTGCAGACGTACTAGTAATTCCAGAAGCTCTTACACAAGAAGGCGCTAGAGGGGCGTCTTTTCCAATAACCATAGTACAAGCAGCATCACGTGATGACCTTCGATTTGGAGTCACTGCTCTAACGCTAATTCTGTGGGGCTGTTAATGTTAATAGTGTAATATAATGTACCGTAAAAAAATTAAGTTAAGTAAAAATAAATGATATACCGAAGGACATTAGAAACAAGCATAAGAGAAATTCTCCAGTTTATGTAAATATGTTGTCATACCCTATTGCAATCAACACCTTCCACCAGAGCACGCGTCCTCTCATTTGCCTTAACTGTACATCTTAGAAGTCCATTTACATACACTTGATAGCAATCAATGGAACCAGGAGGACTGTCTGGCGGGTTCCAGCCGATTAAAATGCTTTTGTTAAGTTGTCGCTCAAGCGTGAGTTGAACAGGTGGAGGTACTAGCACCGAGAAGAATAAATCTATGAGTGTCAACCATCCAACGTTTCTTTACTACCTTACCCTATGCAGTTTGTTTCACTGCACTAAACAACAACAAGATCACGCTAATGTACTTCCTATGCTACTCACTAAAGACGGAAATCCAGCAAATGATTTTCCTTGACAGCAAGAACGTAGAACAACATGGAACATGGCCAAGGAGAAATATCGCAATTAATTAAGTAGTACGTAAGAGAAAATTAAATGAAAATTGCTGTTATGTTATGGTTAATACCGGACGGATTTCCTTTTCTTCAATTGACATTATTAGACAATTAGACAAATTCTTAAAAAGCGGCACAGCATTAATTTTAATTAATTGCGAAAAATCTGTGTTTTGCCAATTGTTACACATTTATTCATCTCCAGAAACTGTCAGCAATGAATTAGTAAAATATTTAACTGACAAAGCAGTGCCGGTTGCTAGTAAAAAGCAAATGTTTTTTTTTTGCTTGCAATAAAAATTACGAATAGGGAATTCTACATTCTTGCTTTGAAATAATTTGCCGTATCTATGGATCTCTAGTTAGCTCTGAGAAGTATGTAAACATATTTCTCACCTTGTTTCTCTGGATCCCCTTCGTCGTCCATAATGTCTTCCAGATCCAGATACCCGTATTCCTCTTGCCTTCGGTGCATTAGCTCCTCTGCAAATAATTAAACAAAAAGTAGAGAATTTAGACCTAATGGATTCCCTGGCTTCTTTTACTCTCAATCATGAAATGCACTACGGTGAACCGGCGTTCCTCTATTTAGGTATAGTATTTACAGTAACTAGACTACTGCTTGTTGTAACTCACGATAAGTGTTTCAAAGTTTTTTAAGGCTATATTTAAATAGCTTTATGAAATGTCGGAATTTTATGTCCGTTTCACATTAAACATAGCATCGATGTGACTTAATTTGTGAACTGTCCAATTTGAGAAGACATTTTTTTTTCCTTTTTTTTGTGTTAAAAGTGAATGACAGCTTGGGCAGTCATGTGTCGCCAATCATTATACATATTTGCTGGTATAACAGTAGCATTCGTAATTGTGATTAGACGATTAAGCAAAACTTAAGTGTTAAAAAGGAGTAGTCAAAAATCAGTCCAGAATGTTTCGCGACAGTCAGTACTATGATGGTTGTGATTTAAATGACTTGCCGTCCTCTTACGTGCCTCAATTTTTGTTTAATCGTCTGAGCACGGTGATGGAGACCAATTATGTCTACTGAAATATTTATTTACGTATGAAGAAACTTTAAATTTAGCCTTAAAAAAGTGCTTGAGTGCATGTCAAGAACAAGTTGACAACTGGCACATAGGTAAGGTAGGAAGGGAGGAAAAATTCGTAATGTCATTCATTACACGTTCATTACGTAATATTTTAAATCTTTGATACAATATAACTACGGCTCTGCACTTTTCAGTCCTTAAATCCTAATATCATCTCTAGAAGAGAAACAGGTCATCATTTTCATGAATCATAAAAAATCATCAATTAAAAAAAATAAAAATGGTTAAAAAAAACCGTAATAAAAACTAGTTAGTAGGATAATGCGTGATTGATTTTGAAAGTAGAATTTGAAGTACTTCATGCCAATGATGATGATCCTAGTTGGGTGTCTTGTCTACAAAACTCATATTTTCTACATCAAAAACTGTACATGTCATATAAATTGATTACAACAGAGAAATGATAGAGAAAAATGAAAACTAAAGCAATTAAAATAATAATAAAAAAGACTTGACACTTCATTAGTAACAAACCTCTCATTCTGAAGATATCCTTTTGATTAATCGTCAATGGTGGCAGTGTTCTCTTAACACGTCTTTTATTCGACACTACAAACACATGTTAAAAACTAAATAAAATCCTAGCAAGTAATTTTGTTTCTTCAAGGAACCAGTCTAAAACGTCCCTGGCAAGAGCCTAAAACTTGTGTTTTTTCTCGTATTTTATTTTTTGAACCTAAAAGGAGTTTTTGTCTTGTTAAGAAAGTTAGCGGTAATTACCAATGATCAGCCTTTGAGATTCATCTCCTATATCACGGGGATGATCAAAATCAAGAAGGGATGTTGATAGGCAATCTTCTGAATCTTTTATTCCCAAAACGACTTGCTGGTGAAATTCCAGCAGGTCCTCGCCCACCAGCCTTTCTACATAGTTGGATGGACATAGGCCTCTTCTACCATCCAGGAGCTCACCGTCAAGAAATCCATCCTAGGTAATTAAAAGAAACAGGATGAGAGTTAACAACGAACGGAAGCGGGTTTTGTTTCAGAAAAAGTGACAGTCCGCTTGGAACAAGGGGAAAGTGGAAATAATCCTCAATCTAAAAATCACCTCGTCCATGTTTCCCCACACCAGAACGTAATCTCCAGCGTTGAGATACAGCTCAGCTTCAGGATTCTCGTTAGGAGACTGTTGGAACGGGTCGTAAGAATACCTGGGAGAGAAACAGTTGCAATTCTTGAGTAAATCATTGTTCTTAAAATGGTGTTCTGGATTCGGTTTAGCATTTCAGTCCCAACATAAATTATCATTTCCCGATTTTAAACAGGCTATTAAAAGGGCATCTACAAATATTTTTGACTTTCTTTTAAATTATTTTTGTGTGGGAATGTTTTGCATAAAATTTCATTAATTACATTTTACAATGCTGCCGTCGATACAGACTACGATTGATTGGTTCACTTGATTTATATATTGGTCATTGGAATTGATGGGAAGCTTTGGTACATAAACTAGTTAAGGGTTGCAGTCATTCTTCTATACAGCGTTGCATTATTATTGCCTTGTAAATTAGTCCATTGTTCATTTGTTAAGTACGTTGAGGAGCTAAACATTTTCTCTATGTAGCCTGACGTAGCAGCATGTAGTAAAAACGCTAGTCAAACAAGATAAAACATGCTCTCCGATTTTTTCCCTTTCTACTGACGACGACCATGTTCTGCCCTCCACCCAACATATCTATATTTAGTTTTAGCCAGCCACAGAGTAACTGCATGTGTTACATCACAGTAGTAAATACATCATCCCGAGCTCTGGAGAATGGTGCATGGAACTTACGTACAATTAAATTGAACGAGTTTTTAGCTCTATACCGAGTAAGTCATAAAGTATTGTCATCATTATAGCAACAAGGAAGGGAATGTCAGCCAGCATGTGTATATTTACGGCGGTGGGTTGTACAAACAGATAATACCCCAGGAAGGGAGAGAAAACACTGCGCAGGAAGTCGAATCTATGGAATGAGGGTGAAAGTAGAACTGCACCCAAGTGTATGTACATTAGTATTAGGACTATTAAAAGGAGTAAGTAAGGCCCAGTCTAAAACTTTTTTTTTCCTCCTCCGTGTTTTTTTTTCGTCTTCTTTATAGGCTAGGATCACTTTCTGTTACTGCGACATGGAGTACTTATATATAAAAAAGAACGTAAAGTAAGTTGAGTTGAGGATACAGCATAGAGAAACGAAAAGTGGTTCTCTCCTCTCCTTCTGACTAAATGAATTGTTGAGACAAGGCTAGTCAAGTCAAAGGAAATGCGGCAGCTGTTGAAGTGAAAGAGGAGTTGCAAAAGCAACGAACGGCACCAATGAAAGTTTCTTGCAGATGAATGGTGTGTGTGCTGGTAGGTATCTACGCCACACTACTAGTTGGGCTAGCGCTGCTGGAGAAAGTGCTACACAGCATAATGATATTATTACAGTTTCACGATGTACACCCATATTACATCACACAAAAAGCTAAACATATATCCTGCTCTACGCAGACACAAGAACTATGGCAGGATTTCGCAGGCTAGTATAGTGGTTCCTTGTTTAGGACAGGGATTGTAATGTGGTGTTGCATAAGAGTTTTTCTACATATACGATGGTTAAAGGAGGAAGTGAAAGTAGGGGAGAGAGCGAGAGTAAAAGTCACTATAAAAAGTGTAGTAGTTTTACACTACTGCAATTCAACAAATCTGCTAGCCTTTTCTTCGAAGGAAAAGGACGCAAGCAAGTCATACAACAACATATAGGGAACCATTCAACGACAGGAACTCGCCAGTGAGGAGCCGATCACAACACCCTCCAATAGGATCATACAAAGAATCTCGGTGCTTTCTCTCAATTTTTTTTGCACATTGGATGGAGGTAGTTTGTTTTATGAATTGGATGACAAACTACGCTGTTCAATTAACAGTAGCACAAACAACACACAGCAGGGAAACTCATAATAAAAGAACTAGGTAGGTATTCTGACTCTACAGAAGGATTACGATTAAAAAATCTTCTAATTTTTTTTTCTTCTTCCGTTACTCTCATTTCCAATTTTCTTTCCTGTGGAGTTTTTAAAAGCACAGTTTAAGCACACAGAGAAACTAGGATGCACACATAGCGAGGAGTATTACAAACAACAACAACAACAAGTATTTATTTTTCCAAGGAGGAATTATAAAGGAATGGGCTGAGGTAAAAGCTGAGCATCGGGAACAACAACAAAAGGAAATTCATGGAGTTGTCGGGAATGTTGGATGGAGTTGGATTGGATTACAAATCGTTGTTACTACAATACAAACAACATATAGTCTATTGTGAAATGTTGATGGGTTCTAAATTTTACAAAGAGGATGGATGAGGTATACGTACGCTAGCAAAATGGTAAATTTTACGGTAAGCACAAACACACAACAAACAACAATCATAAAATTCCGAATCTATCGGAGGACAACACTAAAAGGGAAGGTTTCAATTTCGTCAAACAGAGACGACGCCACGGGAACAGGAATGTTTTTTGAGCATTGTTACTGGCATTAACAATTGAGTGTAGCGCGTGTGATTCCTTTTCAAAGGCGAAACTTGATTTAACAGCTACATCCTCGTAGCCAACCTTTTTCATACCGTTCTTTTCTGTACCCACTCGATGCTCCACTCCTAGCTAAAGGATCAAAACTTTGGGCAATGTACGAAATTTTCTGCCGACATTGTTAACTGAGCATCAACAACAGTAAAAGTAAGTTGAGATGGAATGGAACAGAGGAGCGGAGACTGGGAGAAAACTAACTTTCTCCATATTATTGCTAAGGAATAAGCAGTTTCCACACACAAAAAAACGGTAGCGTGTAGTAAAAGGGAGCCTATTGCTGTTGCCGTTTTTCTGTGTTCGTTATGCATAAAACTGGGCTAAGATGCATAATGCGCAAATCCCCTAGCACTATCGCACTGCGTTAAACGAGGACCGTTTGTGTTTCCACTACCCAAAATTCAATGCTTTTGAAGGAGAGTTTCTAGCGCCACTATTGCTAGCCCTTCTCTCCCTTCCTATATGGGATACAGATCTAAGTCCATGTACATATAGCAAGTTGTATATGATTATAGTTTATGTATAGTAGTATCTAAGGAGCAAATTTGAATTGTAGCATGGGCAAGGAGCCAAGCTAGCCATTTTTTTGTCTCTCTTTCTCTCTTTTTTTTCTTCCCTTCTTGCTCTAGTTTGTTTTCTTACCGGGCAATAAATACGAGGCAGCGGCCCTTTCCAGGAACATCTAGCATGTCAACATTTTTTACATTCATGGCTTGTGGTTGCTGGTGCTGGTGGTGTTGTTGCTGCTGCTGCTGTTGATGATGATGGTGGTGGTGATGTTTACTTATGACAACGGCACCACTTCCGTTCATTACCTGAGGCTGTTGAATTCCAACTGCAATGTCCATCGAAACAACTAAGTTATACTTTCTCCACATACTTAAGTACAAAGAACGCCTCCACAAAAGGAAGCGTGCGTGAGAGTATGAGAATGTGAAGCTACGGCTTCGTGATATTTATCTTACCGGTTTTATTATCAACATGAGCAGTAGTAATGATGGTAGGAATGGCGATTGGTTGATGAACCAAACCAGAAGGATTGTTCATGGAGGAGCCTTGCTGTTGCTGGAGGAGGGTATTATGAAGTTGCTGTTGTTGCTGATGTGTAAGATGATGAGCGTGCTGCTGAAGTGTTGGTCCCTGAGAAGTAAACAGGTGCCCGGCGGGAATAACGGGGAAAAAATTTGTTGGGAGAACTGTGGCAATCTGTTGGAATTGCTGCATCCCTCCAATCGCTTGAAGTGCTTGTTGAACTGATCCCGCTCCTGGAGGTAACATCCCACTTGCCTCATAGATGCCCGAAAGGTCCCGCGATGTACACCCTGAAACTTGCCAGAAAACATTTCTTTAGTTGGGCTGCCTCGGCTGGGAAACTCTGAGAGTCTGTTCTGTTCTTTAGCGTACAATGCACACGCTCAACGGTTTCATGCAAAACGGTTGAAAACAGGAAACAAGGTCACAAAAACAGTTTGAGTTTCAGTTGTTTTTTTTTTAAGGAAACGATCGAAAACTAAAATAGAGTATAAACTGAGCTAAATAATTAAAAATTAATGACTCTTGTTGAAAACTGGAATACTACAACTAGAACTATAAATATATGAGTGTATTTGATTTCAACGGATTTTCTAATGCAGTCATCAAAACCAAGACGAATGGACAACAAACTTCCATACTAAATCTATGTAAATGTCTGTGTTAAAAAATAGATGTCTGGATAATAGTAATTGTATGGAAACTACTCTTGTCCATTAGTCCCCGGCTAGATTTTTTTTAAATCTACATCCCGCATGTCATTAGACGAACTGTTTTTTTTGCTAGCACTCGGTACGGAAAATGAAGTTAGTAAGAAAATGGACATTAGTTTGTACAATTGAGCAAAATTTAAATTATTATTGAAGTAAAGTTCCCTTTGTCAGACAAGGTAAAAAAATAATTGTTTTTCTTACGCTTAGCACAATGCTTTCCCATTTTCTTACCAATTCCACGCGTATTCCTTTTTAGCAATAATTTATTCTGCCACTAAACAATGCACAAATAAAACACTAACAAATAGAGTAATAGATAGAAGTAACAGTAATTTAAGAGCATTAGATAACATTGCAACTTGAAACCTTTTTATAGGAATTATGAACAATGAAGCTATCCTCATTGACAATAATAATATTAATAATTAATAGTCCACACAAAATCATGAGGGAAAGGTACAAATAACTTATAAACAGGCGTTCACGTCATTTTTTACGAAAGATAAAGGGAAGTGTAGTAAAAAAAAAGTAAAGAAAAACAGACATTTGTATATTCAATCATCATCATCGCAATAATAGAATTATTATATGCTAAACTCTATCATGTCTAAAGTTTAAATCCCAATTGTACTCATCTCAACTATAGTAAAAATAATTTAAGGGAAGTACGTAAATTGCATACAACAACTGCTGCAATATTATCATGTCATACCCTATGACATCATGTCAACTTGTAAAATATTTCGACAAGACAACCTATTTCTTTGTGAATTTCACGCAGCATCATATCGAGTAGTAATCAATGTTTTCATTTTTTTAAAGTGTGTCCTCTACTCTATCGTTTTTTTTCTTTTGTAGACTAGCACAGCGCATTATTTCAACTATCTATGACAGTGAAAGTGAAATGGAGTAAAATACTGCATGACAAGGGAAAAGCAATTGAAACGGAACTCCTCCGGTCCATGTAAGGACTAGGGAAACATTTACTTACTCAAAACATTTTTTTTAGCAAGAAGGAGCAAAGTCTACGGAGTAGGTATGTGTACAACATTCAAGTCCAATTGAGAGGAAAA
Source organism: Lepidocyrtus cyaneus (assembly GCA_034696785.1). Lineage (NCBI taxonomy): Eukaryota > Metazoa > Arthropoda > Collembola > Entomobryomorpha > Entomobryidae > Lepidocyrtus > Lepidocyrtus cyaneus. The sequence continues at coordinate 5,315 of JAQIWX010000443.1, read as the reverse complement.
AAGATTTTTACTACATGGAATTCAGGAAAATAAAGTGGAAAGTACATGAAAAATACAAAGAAGGAAGCAATATTGAACCAACCAGGTAGATTTTTCTAGACAATAGAAAGATAACTAGGTAGATAATGAGTAAAAGGCACAGTAAGCTCAAGATAGGTGTATAGAATATATTTGACAGATAATATACAAAAAATCCACGCCAGGTAACAAGTATATATAGGTAACATGGTAGCAGCGAAGGTACACTAAATAATTAAATCCAAACAGAATATGGGAGTAGATTAGATTACCCTTCTGTATACTCAAAATCGTTTCAATCAAAGTACCATCGTAAACTTTGAGCAAGGCAGTGTGTTTTGGGCTCTTGTCTGTGTGAACTAACGAAGGAAGGGCAAGACTGAAATCACTAATTAATTCAATGACGTAATTAATATTTCTATTCAAATAGATATCAAGCAGTAGTAAACTCGACTCTACCAGTTTGCATCACGACATTACATCACTATCTGTCAGGATAAAACGTTAAAAAAATATTTTTTTTTTGTAATAAGGCTCTCTATGTAGCTTCTGGAGCACGGTATGATGATGTCGCTGCTCCTAAATCATCAATTTATTTTGGCGAATGGAAGCAATCTATTTTAATGCAATAAGGACTAATACCATTATTGCTGGATGCATATAATAAATAAATGTATATCTAGACTTTTAGCGTGGTCTTTAGAAACTGGCCATTTCAAGGCAAGGCAGCATTTTTTATAAATTTACATATTTCAAAAGGATGTTGATGTCAACAAGTTTCTTTTGACTAACGAACTACGGGCTAGTGGCCGCCTACGCAGTATTTAAGACGTGTGCTTTCATTTTAATTCAATTTCAAAGTTTTGAGCTTATGATCTTCTAATTCTATATCAGCAATATTTACATTTAGCCGTGAGCAACTAGGTAATATTGGAAAGTCATACCATGCTCCGTCCAATGTTTGAATTGCATTGTCATAATTTACATTATTACACGTCAAGGTTGATTTGTACCGGCTTAGGGTGGTTCCCCGATGTTATAGATCCTAAACCACTAGTTCTACTCATGTCTAACGACAATGTTCATTCATCGCTACATATCCTCCAACTTTTATAAAAGTAACTACTGAGAGAAGACTGAGGCTAAGTACGTACATACATTTGTTTGTTGTCAAATCATGATCAACTGTCGTCAATTTAAAAAGAAAAGTACAGCAACGAAACGGTCAGAAATCATTGTTTTGTTGCATACAATGGAAAGATATAGTATTGAAATGTCGAATTAAACATATGTGCTGTTGCTGCTGCTCAAGTTGTTGCAAAATTTGGCAAAAGTGTTAGTTGGAAGAAATTGCAATGCGAATATGAATGCTGATCTTGATAGTAAAGCTTACTTTCGTCTTCATCATTGTCATTGATTCTGATTTTAGGTATCTGACGATATTTCGACGATGTTGGATTTTTAGGTAAAGTTCGCCTACGTGGTGCTGGCTTGTGGTCTGGCGGTTGGGTGCTAAAACCGTCTGGACAAGAGCCATAAACTGCGAGAAAGAAAAGAAAATAAACGGCCACAATCCAAAAAAATAAATGTTTTTTTTTGTAGTTAAAAATCCGTCAATCTACAAATTACTTCATGCATTTATTTAGGTTATTTCGTGTTAGATTTTCGTATAAAAAATTGTAGTACAAAAATGTATTGATTGTGTTCAAACATAATAAATACGTTGTTGGACAGCTTTTTTTTTGAGAAAAAAATTACTTATTCGTTGTCAAAGGCTTTTGCAATGCAAAACCATCTTATTGTCGTCGTGAATAGCTGACTCAAAAAATACTTTTACAAAAAAGGGTTAACATTTTCCTTCTGATCAGTTAATCTCTATTTAGATTTAAATTGCACAGAAAAAATAAACAACTGCAAGTTACTTTGTTCACACAAGAGCATTTTTTTAGATAGAGTGATGTTGTGCTCATTCCAATTTAAATTAAAAAGGGTGTCGACTGGTGGCCATCACAGAGCGAGGTGAAAGTGCATTGACAAAGATAGGTAGTAGATACAATGATAGGAGAAAGCAATTTACATGAAGAGGCATAAGATTCCAGTGGACTGATTTGGGTTTGGCAAAAAAAGCTCCTTTAGTTTATCATTGAGACCTTTGTTCCACTTGACTCACGTGTTTTCTACATACATTCTGCAGTTTCCGATTTGAATAGGGAGGTGAAGCGGATTCATACAAATAAAGAGACCAACATTGATATGATGGACAGTAGCTATTGATAGGGTGACGGGATGATACTTTGTGAAAAAATATGAATAAGACTAATGTACAGTTTTATACTTTCACTTCATATCGATAAACAGAAAAACTAATTGTAAGTTGAGTTGTGATGATGTGGTCAAGCTATTTTTTTCTTCAAATTTTTGCCGTCTCTTGAGAAAGGAATTAAGTACTGGAGGCTAGTAACATTACATGTGAACAACATACTTAGCTTATCGGAAGCCCACATTTACTATGTGTGAATGGTGGCTAGATACAGACAAATATTTGACAACACAGTTGGTTTCATTATGTAGGAGAGTGAAAGAGGACGCCATGAATAGAATATATGTATACTATGTAGGAACACAAACGAGGAAAGCCTAATACGAAGGTGAGACACTTAAGTAAGATTGAGGATGGAGGAGGAAATGAGAAAGGGCGAGACAAACAATACGAAAGGAATTATCTCCTAATAGAAATAATTTATAGAAGTTTGATTTGAATAAGACTCACCAGCGTTCTTATCTAATTCAGCTAAAATCTTGTTATCCTGTTGTATTTTGGCTATGATTCTTTCGATTTCATGATTGGAAGCGATAGGATCATCAAAATGAAGAGACTTTTGAGAGAGGATTGAATGTCTGGACTTGGTGTGCTGGACACTTGGAGTGGCGGTGTTGGTCACCTGGGTCAGATCAGTCACGGAACTGCTGCGCCTCAAACGCTTCCTACCGTGTCTCAGAGGAGAGAATGAGGATTTATGGGTCCGCGGAAGCGAATGTGATACACCTGTTGCGACAAGCGAAGGTGAGTTTGGTGAGAAAGATGATTTGGAAGGGAATGTCTCATGCAACTCAAGCGATTTATCTTGTAGATGCAACGATCGTGGTACTCCACGTGACACAAACTCGGAAGTTGGATGACCTATGTAGCATTATAATTACAATACACAAGAACTTCATACACTGTCCTCAAACTGTTATAACTCACGATGAGATCGAGAAATGGTTTGATATGAAAATTCTACAACACGTTTTCTCTAATACGTTTCCCAACAACTAAAAAATTACACACGAGGTCTTCACTACTGTTCAATGCAGGTACGAATAATAATAATAATAATAATAATAATAATATGGTTCCTAGTAAGCAGTTTACTCACAACTTATACTGGATCAATATCATTACCACATGTAGAGTTAACAACGGATTCATTCAAGCACGTTTCTTGTCAACAAAAAGAACAATTAGGTATAGGTTTATTACTCGAGCTCTACTTAAGTACGTATCTTGCTTGTCAAGATCAAGATGCACAAACGTGTACTAGCTTATTACAGCTCAACAAGTCAACTTGAATTTATAAAGCATACATATTAGTTTGAAGTTAAGAAGCTATTTGTATCCACTTTAACTTCAGCATTTTTATTAACAGTTAGTAGTAGTAACTGCCTTATTGGTCATTTGTAATTTGTATTAAACACACTCTTGCAAGTCACAGTGGCGAAAAACTTATTCATCCAAAAATAATCTCCCCAAAAAAAATATCAGAAAAATTCCAGACATTGTACTTCTGGAGCAGAAAGCTTGGTACTCGCATTCGAGCGTCATTTCATCATTTCGCCAATGTGACAGTCAATTTTCATTTTTATCACACAATCACACCCAATTACTTTCTCTTTTATGGCAACGTGGCCACAGCATATAAGGAATACTTTTTGAGATTCATCTTAATTATTTTATATGGCTGTCTAACCTGAAAGTATAAATTATGTACTTTATCTTCCTAACTCAGTCTGTTGAGAATGCCAGTGGACCGGTTACTCCTCCACTCTTCCTCCTATTTTTTTAGATGAGACTTTAGTAGTTTTTGAAACGGGTTAAGATCATAAGTAATTGCGCGTAAACTGGAGATGCTCCAGGAATCTAATCAATACTGGATAAACCTGACCAGAGAGAAGAAATTGGGAAATGGCGTAAACAACAACAGACAAGTACTGCTCAATAAGCTGGATGCCCTTTTGTTCGAAGAAACTCCAAACCCTAATGAGTCGTGAGCACATAAACAAATTTACGGAAAGATAATGAGTGAAAGTGAAACTTAAGTCAAGCAACAACTTTAAAAGAGGTCTACATCATACTGCGAGTATTTTTACGGACGACTAAGAGACAACGAATGAATGAGAGTGTGACGGAAAGAAAGTGATAGAGAAAGAGATAGAGTGAAAGAGATAGAGAGAAAGTGAGATAGAGAGAGAGAGAGAGAAGAGAGGCTTTTAGCAAGTGAGAAGGCTACAAAAGTACTTATATTTTTGTGTGTGGGAAAACGTAAGTACGTAAAAGTTTAGGATTTATACACGACAAATAACGAAATGCTTGTACATACAGTCAATAGTAAAAACATTACTTAAAAGCTGTCTGCAATGTCTTGAATTTTTATCTACCTCTTGGGTAAACTCCAGTTGAATGATAGAGTGATTGATGTTGCTGTTCCAAAATTGCGTCCAGTGAAGGAACTACAGGGGTGGACAGTGCCGTAGTGCTCTCTCCTCGACTCAGAACAGAGTCTAACAAGCACAAGGATTGAAACACTAGAGACCAAGTCATACCTTTCCTCCATCTCGTACAGTTAAGTTTGTAATAATTTGGAAATAAAAATGTTTATTTAACAAAGCAAAAATGGTGGTGAGTAGAAGATTAAAAAAATCTAAACAAGTCAATTTATGCCGGTATTATACTAGAGAGTATCACACAGGGTGCAAACTTTTGCAGGTAATTTGGGTGTTAATTTATTGTTGGTATTGCAGTAACCGAAATATCAGTATGATTATTATTTATTAAATGTGCGTTTTTTTTTGGGGGGGGGGGGGTATCAAGGCCGATGAACTCGCACATGCGTACTTCATACCGATTTATAAAATTATGAATTTCTTTGTTTCCTGTTTTGAAAACTGACTGTATTTGTTTGTTTCATGGGTTTTTGTCAGAAGCTTGGAATGACATAAAAACGACGGGCATACTTTTATAAACCCTTCTATTGATC
>JAQIWX010000442.1:0-16961 GCA_034696785.1 Lepidocyrtus cyaneus | reverse complement strand
CAGAATCATTGCAGCCAATATCATTGCGCCTGTTCTGTTCGTGAAAAAATACTTTGAGTTACGGGAGTGAAAATCGGCTTGCGAAATTTGGAGTTTTTACCCTTGCACTTGTTAATCGTTGGGCTCGGCTCAACTTTGATTTATATATTTTAGTAAGAAAAGTGCTAGACATTTTTTTATTTTAACAGAAATTGTTCAATAAAAAACGAAGGGGAAACGATCACATATTTGTTTCCTTATCCTTCCACACCGAACACCGACATCGAAATCGTTTACTAATTAGAAAAGTACGCTGCTGCATGCTACACTTGCAACTGCAATGACGTTTCAAAGCATTGATCCCTCATTTTTACGTAGAACAAGTAGGTCTGCTAGTTAGCAATTAATTAGCAATTAAACGTGACTGTTGATTGCTGCAATTCATGAAATGAACAAAAAATCGTTACAAAAATTCCGACAACGCAACAGATCAGGCAGAGTGGCAAAGTGGCAAGGGAGGGTAAAAATTGAGCATTTATGAATGAGCGAAGCAAACAAATCTTTGAACAAAGAACAGAGAAATGGAGGAACTTGCTGGGATGGGACGAGGTATCGCAGCAGGGCTTTGGCATCAAGAACTGGTTGGAAAGCTGACATGGTGGCAAATTCAAACGGATGCTGTTTACGCTTTATTCTCTTGATCCGGTAGATTTGCCTGGCTAGGTAGGGCAATGCTGTGCAGTGCATTGAATAGCATCACAAACAAGAAGCTAAAAAGCGGCTATTGGATTGCATTGCATTTGATTGTGTAGTAAAGTACGCAGTAAATGTACCACTACTGCAGACAAAGCGTAAAACAATGTTTAACTTTTGAAATTTAATTAAAGTTCAGTTTGTAATAGTGATTGATCATCGATGGAAATGTGTGAAGTTATAAGTGGTAATATTATGCAACCGTAAGTTGGGCGTTGTTCGGTAAGGTTGTTAAATTCTCACTGACTGACTAATCCGATAACGATAACCGCTGCCTTGTAATTACCAACAACCAAGTCGTTTTTATCTGTCATCGGTGTTTTTAAAGACTAATTAAATTAATGGGAAGTGCTTAAATTTTCGGATTTGGAAAAGAAACTGAGGAATAATGTCGTTCCCTCCTCCATATATGATACCACCTCCACCGGGGGTTCCTCCTCCTCCGGGGCATCCGTGGATGGGACAGCAAAATCAGCCGGAGACCTTGGATCAGATTTCTTCAATGGAGGTATTTCTTAAATTAAATTTATGAAAGACAGATTATAGTTTTATTATTTGGGGTGGCGGTATTTAATTTTCTTTGAATTTTCTGAGGTTTGTATCATGTTGATATTATGATCAATGATTGATGATTGAGTCAAGTCATTTTCGATTTTTCTAATATTTTTTTTTTAAATCATTTTAGTTTCAGGATCTTGCACCCCCAGGTACAACTCCATTTGACCCGAATGCGTTAACTGCGCCGGGAACTTATGAAAATGAACTCACGGAGGACCAAAAGCAAGAGAAAGGTAAAGTTGAAGAGAAACGCAACTACAATGAAGCTTTGGCCCAATCAATCCTTCATTCAGTATACTGGTTTATAATTATCTGTTGATTTATTACTACAGAATTATCCATTTAATAATGCTCAGTTGTTTGGTTCCTGTTAAAATTTCACAGCTCTCAAGTGGCAGCAGCTCCAAACCAAGAGATATGCGGATAAGAGGAAATTTGGATTTGTCGATACTCAGAAGGAAGACATGCCACCGGAGCATGTTCGAAAAATCATCAGAGATCATGGGGACATGAGTTCCAGGAAATATCGGCATGATAAGCGGGTGTACCTTGGCGCGTTGAAGTATATGCCTCATGCGGTTTTAAAATTGCTTGAGAATATGCCTATGCCGGTACTGAAAAGTTTTGATATTTTTGTCGCTTTTGACAAGAACTGAATATGAATCGATTTTTAACCAATCCCAATTGTTAAAGTAGAATGATTTCTTGTTCATATAGTGGGAGCAAATCCGAGACGTCAAGGTCCTGTATCACATCACAGGGGCTATTTCTTTCGTAAACGAAATTCCATGGGTCATTGAACCAGTTTATATAGCTCAATGGGGGTTAGTTGTTTGAAGTCTGAAGTTTATTTTTAAAAAAGTCCATAAATTTGAAATATGCATGAAAATATAATATTAATTCACTTCGCTTCAGGACGATGTGGATCATGATGCGACGAGAAAAGCGAGACAGGAGGCATTTTAAACGAATGAGGTTTCCACCCTTTGACGATGAGGAACCGCCTTTGGATTATGCTGACAATGTTCTCGACGTTGAGCCTCTAGAAGCGATTCAGATAGAACTGGATGTCGAAGAAGATAGGCCTGTTGCGGACTGGTTTTACGACCATAAACCACTGTCAGATTCAAAATTTGTCAACGGTCCTTCTTACAAACGTTGGCAGTTGGCATTGCCTCAAATGGCGACGCTGTACCGATTAGCTAATCAGTTACTAACGGATCTTGTTGATGAAAACTACTTTTACCTTTTCGACTTGAAGGCGTTTTTCACTGCCAAAGCGTTGAATATGGCGATTCCGGGAGGTCCGAAATTTGAGCCATTGGTGAAGGACCAAAGCCAACTGTAAGCTTAACTTATGAATATATTGTCAATAGTAAGCTATTCATACGATTCATTTGAATGCAATGATAATTAGTTATTGTCATTTTACAGCGATGAAGACTGGAACGAATTTAACGACATTAACAAAGTCATTATTCGACAACCCATTCGAACGGAGTACAGAATTGCTTTCCCATACTTGTACAACAACATGCCGGACTACGTTCATGCAAACTGGTAATATATTTAATCCAACGACATGTTTGTGCTCTGCGTTTGCAATAAATACGTTGTTATTTACTTTACTTTCAGGTACCACACTCCAAATGTAGTATTCATTAAAACGGAAGATCCAGATTTGCCTGCGTTCTATTTCGATCCCCTCATTAATCCCATTTCTCATCGTCATGCAGTTAAGGTAAATTTATGCACTTTTAGGCCGTTAAAATTAAGTGGGTTGTAAGACATATTCCCAAAGAATCTTTTCTGATTGCTTTCGATTATTTTTGATTGTAGTCATTGGAGGATAACTTTGATGAAGATGACGAATTCGAGCTACCTTACGTAGAACCATTGCTCTGCTCCATGCCTCTGTACACTGATAATACTGCGAATGGTATCGCTTTATTATGGGCTCCTCGACCCTACAATTTGCGATCTGGAAGAACTCGCAGAGCCTTGGACATTCCATTGGTCAAAACCTGGTATAAAGTAAGTCAAAATTATGATTGAAATGAAGGATTAGCTAATGGACTTAGTGCTTTTGAATGAAACTGAATTATTCTGTTTCACTAGTTAGCTAACACAGTTTAGTTTTACGGTTAATCAGTAAACGATAATAACTTTTCAGGAACATTGTCCACCTGGCCAACCCGTAAAAGTTAGAGTATCATACCAGAAGTTGTTGAAGTACTATGTGTTAAATGCCCTGAAGCATCGGCCACCAAAACCTCAAAAGAAACGATATCTTTTCCGTTCGTTCAAGGCAACCAAGTTTTTCCAATGCACAACATTAGATTGGGTGGAAACTGGACTGCAGGTTAGCTATAAATTAATTTGTGTGTTTTTTTAATGCTTTTATTATGATTTCGAATGCTAATGAATCTAAATCTATAAATTAATTTACGTTTTCGTATTTTTATTGTATTATGTTTAGGTTTGCCGACAAGGCTATAACATGTTGAATCTCTTGATTCATCGTAAGAACTTGAACTACTTGCATTTGGACTACAACTTCAATTTGAAACCAGTCAAAACTTTGACCACGAAGGAGAGAAAGAAATCACGTTTCGGAAATGCGTTCCATTTGTGCCGTGAAATCCTTCGACTGACTAAACTGATTGTTGACTCCCATGTCCAGTACCGCCTGAATAACGTCGATGCATTCCAGCTTGCCGATGGAATGCAGTATATTTTTGCTCATGTTGGTCAGCTTACGGGAATGTATCGATACAAGTACAAACTCATGAAGCAGATTAGGATGTGCAAGGACTTAAAACATGTCATCTACTATCGATTCAACACGGTAAATAAAGAGCTTTTACGATTGAAGGTTTCAAATGTTAACAATACCTCCACTAAATATTTAATTGCAAAATATCCCTTCAATATGTTTCAGGGACCTGTGGGCAAAGGACCTGGCTGTGGATTCTGGGCTCCAGGCTGGCGAGTTTGGCTTTTCTTCTTGAGAGGGATTACCCCTTTGCTAGAACGCTGGCTCGGAAATCTATTGTCCAGGCAGTTTGAAGGCAGACATTCAAAGGGAGTTGCAAAGACAGTGACAAAACAACGAGTGGAGAGTCACTTTGATTTGGAGCTGCGTGCATCTGTCATGCACGACATTGTCGACATGATGCCAGAAGGAATTAAAGCCAACAAGGCTAAGACTATTCTTCAGGTAAATTAAATTTTTAAATTGTATCGATTATAAACTCAAAATTAGTAGCATCATAGGTGCAGGTATTAATGTTGTAAATTTTGTGTTTCCATTTCAGCATTTGTCAGAAGCATGGCGTTGTTGGAAGGCAAACATTCCTTGGAAAGTACCGGGACTTCCCACTCCCGTTGAAAACATGATTTTGCGATTCGTTAAAATGAAGTCTGATTGGTGGACAAATACAGCTCATTACAACAGAGAGAGAATTCGTCGAGGAGCTACGGTAGATAAGACGGTATGCAAAAAGAACCTTGGACGTTTGACTCGACTCTACCTGAAAGCGGAACAAGAACGTCAACACAATTACTTGAAGGACGGGCCATACATTTCACCCGAGGAAGCTATTGCTATCTACACAACAACTGTACATTGGCTGGAATCCCGAAGATTTTCTCCGATTCCATTCCCTCCTTTGTCCTACAAGCATGACACCAAATTGCTTATTCTAGCTCTGGAAAGATTGAAAGAGGCTTACAGGTAAAAATAATGTGAAGAGTTCTTTTTAATTAGTTCCTTAGCTGTGGTTTTCACCTTTTTCTTTTTATCTTTTTTTAGTGTGAAGTCCCGGCTCAACCAGAATCAGCGAGAGGAGCTTGGATTAATTGAACAGGCGTATGATAATCCTCATGAAGCATTGTCAAGAATCAAGCGTCATCTGCTGACTCAAAGAGCCTTCAAAGAAGTGGGAATCGAATTTATGGATTTGTATTCCCACCTTGTCCCAGTATACGATGTGGAACCGCTAGAAAAAATTACTGATGCCTATTTGGATCAATATCTTTGGTATGAAGCAGATAAACGAAGACTATTCCCTCCATGGGTGAAACCGGCGGACTCTGAACCATCCCCTCTGCTGCTCTACAAGTTCTGTCAAGGAATCAACAATTTGCAAGAAATTTGGGATACCGGAGAAGGAGAATGCAACGTTTTGCTGGAGTCCCAGTTTGAGAAAATTTATGAAAAGATGGATCTCACTTTGTTGAACAGATTGTTGCGGTTGATTGTTGATCATAACATCGCGGATTATATGACAGCCAAGAACAATATTGTCATAAATTACAAGGACATGAATCACACAAACAGTTATGGTATCATCAGAGGACTGCAGTTTGCTTCTTTTATTGTTCAGGTAATTTGGAAAACGAGATTTGGTAGGAGGGTGGTAATGCATAAATTTGTTAATTTATGATGAAAAATTAATTGGACGAATTCTATTTTATTTTAGTATTATGGACTTGTTCTCGATCTTCTTGTGCTTGGACTTCAACGTGCAGCCGAAATGGCCGGTCCTCCGCAAATGCCTAACGACTTTGCAACCTTCCAGGATGTTGATACTGAAGCCGCCCATCCCATTCGAATCTACATAAGATACGTTGACAGAATTCATGTCCTGTTCCGATTTTCCGCTGACGAGGCTAAAGATTTGATCCAGCGTTATTTAACTGAGCATCCCGACCCCAATAATGAGAATATTGTGGGCTACAATAACAAGAAGTGCTGGCCCCGAGACTCCAGAATGAGACTGATGAAACATGATGTAAATCTTGGTCGTGCTGTGTTTTGGGATATCAAAAATCGAATGCCCCGATCAGTAACAACAATTGAGTGGGAGAATAGCTTCGTCAGTGTGTATTCTCGAGACAATCCGAATTTGCTGTTTAACATGAGCGGATTCGAATGCCGAATTCTTCCCAAATGTCGAACCACCCATGAAGAATTTACGCACAGGGATGGTGTTTGGAACTTACAAAATGAAGTTACAAAGGAAAGAACAGCTCAATGCTTCCTTCGAGTTGACGATGAGTCCATGAGCAAATTTCATAACAGGGTCAGGCAAATTTTGATGGCATCAGGCTCTACAACATTCACAAAAATTGTGAATAAGTGGAACACTGCGCTGATCGGACTGATGACCTACTTCAGGGAGGCTGTGGTAAACACACAAGAGTTGCTAGATTTGCTGGTGAAGTGTGAAAATAAGATCCAGACTCGAATCAAGATTGGACTCAACTCCAAAATGCCTTCCCGATTTCCACCCGTCGTGTTTTACACTCCGAAGGAGCTTGGAGGTTTGGGAATGTTGTCGATGGGACATGTGTTGATCCCACAGTCAGATTTAAGGTGGAGCAAGCAGACTGATGTGGGTATCACACATTTCAGATCCGGAATGAGTCATGATGAAGATCAACTTATTCCCAATCTTTACAGGTAAGATATGTTTTAATATTACAACAATTTAGAAGAAATACTGGCTTACCTAAATTCAAAAACTAATCATAATTATATCATTTTATGCAAATTTTTATAGATACGTTCAACCCTGGGAATCTGAATTCGTTGATTCACAACGTGTGTGGGCAGAATACGCCTTGAAACGGCAAGAAGCTAACGCTCAGAATCGTCGTCTCACCTTGGAAGATTTAGAGGACAGCTGGGATCGTGGTATTCCTCGAATCAACACACTTTTCCAGAAAGATCGTCACACACTTGCCTATGACAAAGGCTGGCGTGTACGCACAGAGTTTAAGCAGTATCAAGTACTCAAGCAAAATCCATTTTGGTGGACACATCAGCGACACGACGGAAAACTTTGGAATTTGAATAATTACCGAACGGACATGATCCAGGCGCTTGGTGGAGTCGAAGGCATTTTGGAACATACCTTATTCAAAGGAACTTATTTCCCCACTTGGGAGGGTTTGTTCTGGGAAAAGGCGTCAGGTTTCGAGGAGTCCATGAAATACAAGAAACTCACCAATGCACAACGTTCCGGGTTGAACCAAATTCCTAACCGAAGATTTACTTTGTGGTGGTCACCTACAATCAACAGAGCCAACGTATACGTAGGTTTCCAAGTACAGCTTGACCTCACTGGAATCTTCATGCACGGCAAGATCCCAACGTTGAAGATCTCTCTGATCCAAATTTTCAGAGCCCATTTGTGGCAGAAGATTCACGAATCCGTGATCATGGACTTGTGTCAAGTGTTTGACCAGGAGTTGGATGCTTTGGAAATTGAAACCGTTCAAAAGGAAACAATTCATCCCAGGAAGTCCTACAAGATGAATTCTTCCTGTGCGGATATTCTGCTGTTTGCTGCCTACAAATGGAACGTGTCCAGACCATCACTCCTAGCAGATTCTAAGGATACGATGGACAGCACCACAACTCAGAAGTATTGGATTGATGTCCAGCTAAGATGGGGTGACTACGACTCCCACGACATTGAACGTTATGCCAGAGCAAAGTTCCTGGATTATACTACGGACAACATGTCCATATACCCTAGTCCAACTGGAGTCCTTATCGCAATTGACTTGGCTTACAACTTACACAGCGCGTATGGAAATTGGTTCCCTGGAAGCAAACCTCTGATTCAGCAAGCCATGGCGAAAATTATGAAGGCTAATCCAGCTTTGTACGTCTTGCGTGAGCGAATCAGGAAAGCTCTTCAACTCTACTCTTCAGAACCTACTGAACCCTACCTATCGTCACAGAATTACGGAGAGCTGTTTTCTAACCAGATCATTTGGTTCGTGGATGATACCAACGTATATCGAGTCACAATTCATAAGACCTTTGAAGGAAACTTGACCACCAAGCCAATCAACGGAGCAATTTTCATCTTCAATCCAAGAACGGGACAATTGTTCTTAAAGATTATTCATACGAGTGTATGGGCTGGACAGAAGCGTTTGGGACAGTTGGCCAAATGGAAAACAGGTAAAGTATACAAACTTTTGAGTTTATTAGTGCATATAATTTATTAGATAAGTAAATAGAGTGATGACAAATCATATTGGAGCAAAACGGATATTGTACAAGAGACGGGGATCGGGTGAAGTATGCCAAAATAGAAAAAAATAATGATTAATGAAAAAAATGTTATTTTATTCTGTTTCAGCTGAGGAGGTTGCCGCTTTGATTCGATCACTGCCTGTGGAGGAGCAGCCTAAGCAAATTATCGTGACAAGGAAGGGCATGTTGGATCCGCTGGAAGTCCACTTGCTTGATTTCCCCAACATTGTCATCAAAGGATCCGAGTTGCAGTTACCCTTCCAGGCCTGCCTGAAGGTCGAGAAGTTTGGAGACTTGATCCTGAAAGCAACGGAGCCTCAAATGGTGTTGTTCAATTTGTACGATGACTGGCTGAAGACGATCTCTTCGTACACGGCATTTTCCAGATTGATTTTGATCTTGAGAGCTCTGCATGTCAACAATGAGAGAACGAAGGTCGTTTTGAAGCCGGATAAGACAACCGTTACGGAGTCCCATCATATCTGGCCCAGCCTCACCGATGATGAATGGATTCGGGTGGAAGTTCAGTTGAAGGATTTGATTCTAGCGGATTATGGAAAGAAGAACAACGTTAATGTGGCTTCCTTGACGCAGTCAGAAATTCGAGACATCTTGCTCGGAATGGAAATTTCGGCGCCTTCGCAGCAGAGACAGCAAATTGCGGAAATCGAGAAGCAGAGCAAAGAACAATCTCAGCTCACTGCGACTACGACCAGAACAGTGAACAAGCACGGAGATGAAATCATCACGAACACTACTTCAAACTACGAAACAGCGACATTCTCAAGTAAAACCGAATGGAGGGTTCGGGCAATATCTGCAACTAATTTGCATCTGAGAACAAATCACATTTATGTGAGCTCGGATGACATCAAAGAGACTGGATTCACGTACATTTTGCCGAAGAATTTACTAAGAAAGTTTGTGATAATATCCGATTTGAGGTAAGAGAGTACAAAAAGAAATTCCAAGTTAAAACTTTGATATTTTAAAGAAAGACAATTACTATATAGCTTCTAACCAATTACATCCATTTTATTTTTTATTTTAATGCAGAGCTCAAATCGCGGGTTACTTATATGGTGTAAGTCCTCCAGATAACCCCCAAGTAAAGGAAATCCGCTGCATTGTGATGCCTCCTCAGTGGGGAACCCATCAAACTGTTCACCTACCCATCACGCTTCCACAACATGATCTAATGAAAGGTAAATTATCTTTATTTATGTCATACTCAATTGTCAATGTTCTTTGTTTATGCTACTGTGTAGAAAGGTTGAATATTATTCATAAATATTTTTAACTTTCAGAATATGAACCACTTGGCTGGATCCACACACAGCCGAATGAATTACCTCAACTGGCTCCACAAGATATTACAACACACGCCAAGATTATGGCAGAAAATCCGGAATGGGATGGGGAAAAGTCTGTCATCATAACCTGCTCCTTTACACCTGGATCCTGTTCACTGACAGCGTATAAGCTCACTCCTAGGTACAACTAATAATATTTTAATGAAGTGAAACCTTTCAGTGTGAAATCTGTTTTCTCATAAATAATTAACGTAATGTGTTTATTTTTATTCATTTCAGTGGCTACGAATGGGGCCGTCAGAATACAGATCGTGGCAATAACCCTAAAGGCTACCTGCCATCTCACTACGAGAAAGTTCAAATGCTTTTGAGTGACCGATTCTTAGGATTCTTCATGGTCCCATCAAGCGGATCCTGGAACTATAACTTCATGGGCGTTCGTCACAAGCCGACAATGAAATACGATTTGGTATTAGCCAATCCAAAGGAATTTTATCATGAGGTTCACCGTCCATCCCATTTCCTCAATTTTGCAACGATAGAAATGGCAGAACACTACATCGCAGATCGGGATGATTCGTTAGCTTAATTGAGACTTTTGTGTGTGTGTGGTAAGTGTAAGCAAAGCATTCATTGCTAATCCGGTTTTGTAAACTTTTTTATTTACTATAGTATAAATCGTGTTACGAAATTCAAAAGTTGAAAATTCTGTATTTTGAACTTAAACGTAGCACGCAAAGCAAACCCCGATTTTAGTTACTTCACGCGCGATTATGTACTAAAAATCTGGTATTGAGATTATGGTGGGTCGATGAAGAAAATAGGCGACCAACTGCTGAAAAATACCGACAGACTTAAGCTTAACTAAAAGCAGTTATACAAGAATTGTGTAATGCAATTTTTAAAAAATGTTTAAAATTCAAAATATTACGATGAAATTAATGTAACATTTTCTCGTTTTATTACTTACAGACACTGCGACTTGCGGCAGCCCAGTCACCATCAACCATGAATGGTTCACCGTTTAATTAGAAGTTTTAGTGTGATACTGATGCATGGATTTTAT
Source organism: Lepidocyrtus cyaneus (assembly GCA_034696785.1). NCBI lineage: Eukaryota > Metazoa > Arthropoda > Collembola > Entomobryomorpha > Entomobryidae > Lepidocyrtus > Lepidocyrtus cyaneus. The sequence continues at coordinate 6,235 of JAQIWX010000442.1, read as the reverse complement.
ATCCAGGACTGAATGGATTGTTTCAACAAAGTGAATTATGGAATGACATAATTAGTTTAATTTAGTTCGAATTTAAAATCGATTACAAAGGTAAAAAACATAATAAGGAGAATCTAGCGACTTGGCATGCAGATATAAAAATTCGTATTTTGAAAATGAAAAAGTTATGTATATTTATATTATTATTGGATTTGATATGAATGGGTTGAGTGTGTTTGTATAATATCTTCATGTAAATATATTTTCGAAACTTTTTTTTAGGTATTTCACTTATTATTTCTATGTTCTAAAAATAGTTTTAAAACCTTCCTATACTTTATAAAAATAAATATTTACTTCTTATTAAAATATTAAAGAGAGAATAATTGTTAAAATGTATAAAGGATAAAAACTGTGAATAATAAAAAGTCCATCACTCTCATACAGTAATAAATTATCAACGATTAATTCAATTGATTAGTCCATCCCATTTTGCAATCGTTTTAGACTTTTTTGGGGGAAATCATTTCATATCGTTTTAGTCATTTGACAAACCTGAAGAAACATTTGTATCTTGAAACACAGTCGGTAATGTGTTTAGTTTCAACTAAAATTGATTGATTGATTGATTAGTGGACTACCTGACACCTGGACTATTGCAACCTGTTCTGCCCTGTCGCGTCCCTAGTCCCTGTCCGCTTGCGTTTGCACTGAAGTCAAAAAGGTAGTCTCATAATGCCCCGCATTCCGCCGCTTACGCTTACTTGAGCTGTAGTGGAAGCTTCTTTTTTTCTCATGTTCAAAAAAAGTTGGTAAACAAAAATTTACGTTGTTGTGCCGAAAAGCCGAGTGACTGACAGATAAAATCGGGATTAGACCTAAACTAGCTAAAGTACAATTTATTAAATTTCCTAACAAGAAAATGGATAAATAAAAAAATATGTTCTTGACTTGACTGAATACAGACCCTGCAAGTTAGTAAAATACGTTTAAAAAGGTGAAAGGGATAATTATTATAACTTCACTCTTAAAATAAAACTTATAGTTGGTTTTGATTGCTGATCAGATAGTGTATTAATTAATGTTAGTTAACTAATTTAATAGTAGTATAGTGGCGACAGTGAATTGAGGAATATTTAGTAACACGAACTTTTTCTTCGCGGGTCACGGGTCAAGTGAATTCATCCGAGGGTTTGTTAATAAGGTTGGAGAGAAATGGATAAGCATCCGCAAAATGCGCAGGTTGGAGCCTGCGGCAAATGTGGGTACGCCGGACATTTGACTTATCAGTGTCGGAACTTCATCCCGACCAATCCTGACAATGTAAGATTTGTTTTAAAAAGTTTAATTTAATCATAATACATACAAGACAAGACATAATCTTTAACCTTAATCGATCTTTTAATTTTCGTTTGTTTTGTTTTGTTGGCCATAACAGACAATACATATGGACGTCTCTTCAACCTCCAGCGAAGACAGCGAGCTTTCCGATGACCTCACGACCCCCCTCACCCAACTCCGCGCTCACGAGCTAAAGCTGAAGCTGAAGGAAATGCGGAAGAAGAAGCATGCCGCTGAGAAGCGCATAAAAAAGAAGGCAAAGTCTGATGAAAGAAAATCCAGAAAGGGAAAAGAAAGCAAAAGCCCACCCAAGAAGAAGAAACGCAAAGGGGGTGAGTCAGATGACGACAGCAGTAAAAAGAGGAGTCGAAAGGATAGGCATGATTCGAAATCCGAGAAGGAAAAAAAGAAAAGTCGTCGTCGCTCCAGCAGCTCCTCTTCCAGCTCTTTATCGACATCATCATCCTCAGGATCGTCGAGCGAAGGCAGCTCATCTTCCTCCTCCTCTAGAAGTAGCTCTTCAGGTTCGAGCAGCTCTTCCTCTTCTCGCCGTAGAAAGATAATCAAAAAGGACACAACTAGAGACAAGGACCGGGAGTTGAAGGTGGAACGGAAGGACAATTACGATCGGGGGATGAGGGATCGTGATCGCAGGGACAAGATCAGACCTGAGAGCAGAAGCCCGGATCGTAATCGTGACGGTCGTGGACGAGAACAAGAGGTCCCTGTAAAGCCAAGCCGTGGACGGGAAAGCAGGAGTCCCGATGGAGAAAGGAGACGGGTCCGAGAACCAGAGCTTCAAGCAAAACCAAGTCGTCGGGGGTATAGCAGAAGCAGGAGCCCAACTGACGAAAGAAGACAGGTTCGAGAACGAGAGTTCCAAACAAGACCAACTCTTCGGCGTCCAAGTAGGAGTCCAAGCGAAGAAAGGAGACGGGGTCGAGAACGGGAGCTCCAGGCAAAACCCAGTCGTCGACGAGAAGGCAGGAGCCTAAGCGAAGAAAGGGGAAGGGGTGGAGAACGAGAGCTCGAAGCAAAACCAAGTCGTCGACGGGAAAGCAGGAGTCCAAGCGAAGAAGTAGGGCGGGCTCGAGAACGGGAGCTCCAAACAAAGCCAAGCCGTCGACGTCCAAGTAGAAGTCCAAGTGAAGAAAGGGGGAAGGGTCGAGAACGAGAGCTCGAAGCAAAACCAAATCGGGGACGGCAAAGGCAAAGTAGGAGTCCAAGCGAAGAAAGGGGAAGAGGTCGAGAACGAGAGCTCGAAGAAAAACCAAGCCGCCGACGGGAAAGCAGAAGTCCAAGCGACGAGAGGAGAAGGCCTCGAGAACGGGACCTCCAAACAAAGTCAAGTCGTCGACGGAATAGCAGAAGCAGGAGTCCAAGTGGGGACAGGAGAAGGGGTCGGGAACGTGACAGAAGAAGGGATTCTTCAAGATGAAAACTCGGGAGTTGAATTGAAATGTGTCCACTTGCCCCAACCATGAACGCTGACTCGGCGCCTTCTCAAATCAAATCCTTTCTTTTGTGCATTTGATATTACGTTATGATGTATGAATGATGTAAACTTTCTGAAAAGTTGTCAAACATTGTTGTTGTGTTTTATGTGTGAAACAACAAACACTATTTGAAAGAATAAATAAAAGTATTTTATCGTTATTTTAATTACATTTAAAACTTATAGTTTATTTATAGTATCTAATTTTTTTTTTCGTGGTCAGTTAACACTTAAGTCCGTATGACCAAGCATAAGAAAAAGCATAATAAACAAAAGTCGACAGGGACTTCCGAAGCAGCTGTTGTAACAGCAGCCCCTCAACAACAGGAAAAGGATCCTGTAACTGAAAGTGCAGTTAATGTCGCAGCTACTTCATCACAAAAGCTTCCTACCCCTGCCCCTAACCATCCTGTTGAAGCTCCAGTTCCTCCACCAACAATAACAACGCCTTCTTCGCCTCCAAATCTTTCGGGAAAGAAGACTGCCGTAACAGAAGAATCCAAGTCTGTGGTGGTTACAATGAGTCCAATTAACAAAATCGCTGCTGCTGGAGGCGGAGTTATCAAGGCCACCACGGAGTCACATGTTGTAACAGCTGTGAAGGTGCTGCTGAAGGTCATCGAAGATTATAATGGTATGAGAAATGTCAGTGTTTTTAAATAGTAACCTTTGACCATTGACCTACATCCAACCAACGGACGCTCAATTGGAAGTTATGAAATATGCAATAACATATATGGCAAATAAATAAATAAACGAATTATTTTTTTCCCTTCCTAGGGTCTACCGTAAATGGATTAACTTCGGAGTTGGACGCGGCCAACGCTAACTATGCAGCAACCCACTGTAATCAAATTCAAACGAAGTGTAGGCTGGCCGTTAGGTCCGCATGTCTCCAGTTCATCCGTTATGCCTCCCTCACATTGTCGACAATAGAAGCGGAAGACGTGTCGAAATGCAGAGAGCAGATGTTAAGCGAAGGATTGAAGTATTTAAGACGATGTGAAACATCCATCGACAAGATTTCTAGGTGGGCGGTGACGCTGATTTTTGATGGAGCAGTAAGTCTAAGTTAACAACGCGATAAGCTAAAAACGCTTAAAAAATGCTATTATGGAAATTATGGAAAGGTCTTCATTTGATTAAATTTATTATTTTTCTCATTTTTCCAGCGCATTTTAGTTCACAGCGATTCCCTGGTGGTTTTAGAGACCCTTCGCTCGGTTCCCAAAAACATCTACTTTTCAGTCTTCATCGTTATCGACAATGACTCGGTGAAAACTTTCTTCAAGGACAATTACAATATCGATGTGAAGACCATTCGCGATGCTGAAGTTGGAACTCTCATGGAAAGTATGGATTTGGTAATGGTGGGTGCGGAAGCAGTACTCAAGAATGGAGGCATTATAAACAAGGTTGGAAAAATGAGTAAATTATGTAATAATGTAGCTATTTATTGACTTGCATCGTAGCTTTGCAAGTTATTGTGTTATGTACTAAAACTTCTTTTTTTACATGATAGGTTGGAACACTCCCTTTGGCGATTTGTGCTAATGAAATGAATAAACCAATGTACGTGTTGGCAGAAAGTTTCAAGTTTTCTTTGATGTATCCCATGAACCAAATGGATTTGCCGAAGGATATTCGGGTACAAAAAGATAGTCAAAAACAATGCAATGTTACAGCTAATCCTCAGCTTCAAATTAATTAATAATGCTTAACCTTTTTGAAATCTTTCTAGGAGGATTCCACTGGAGAACGGATCAGAGTAGACTACACGCTTCCAAAATACATTACTTTTTTGGTTACAGATCGAGGTCTTCTTACCCCTACTGCGGTTTGCGACGAACTGATAGAACTATATACATGAAATCATACGGAATTTTCAGCTTTCGTGTTTTTAATTTACGTTTAGTTAAGTGTAAATGTTTAGTAATTTACTGTTCAACTGAAGAACAAAAAATCAGTTAGCTAAGCAATATTTAGTCTTAATTTTTAGACAACTTTAATGCAATAAAGTAGTATTGCTGTGCTCTCACAAATTTCAATTTATTGTAGAGGTTTATTCGCATCCCCATTTGTAGATATCATAATTATTATGGTTGACGTGAATAACTTTAAGATTGGAAGGAAGTACAAAGCTTGTTTAAAATTTACTTTCTGGGCGTTTCTCGAGCCATGCCTTGATTGCAGGAGTGGCAAACACATTCTCTACAAGGCTCTTGATCCCAGGCATGTCTGATAGCAGCTTAATCTCCAGTCCAAGCTCGACATTGTTGATTGCATGAGCCAAATACAAGTCAGCCCAAGTGAGGGAATTCCCGACAAGATGTTTTCCTCCATTAGCTTGAATGATTTTCTCGAACACATCCAAATGCTTTTGCTTTCCGATCTTAATTTGCTCTGATTTCTTTTCCTCCTTCTTTGCAGGATCCGCCTCAGTGCGAACAGCAAACCAGGCTGTATAAAAAGATTTTGCATTTAAGAATGTGCATGTAGCATCTTTTAGAAAATCTTCTAGAATCCCCAGCACCGTTATAAAAACAATGTTGTTGTTATTGATGTTGACATGAAACAAGCAAAAATTTACCACTCATGAATTCCTTAATGGAATCCACATACTCATCACAAAGAGCTGCGTCATAATCGTCTTTGGGAACAAGGTTGTACTTCCGGGCAAAATACCTGGTAATTGCAAGGGACTGGTTTAGAGTCTTTCCATCAAACTCCGCCAACGGTACTTGACCCCAACGGCATTCTGGAATGTGACCAAAGATTGTTTTTTTTATTAAACTGAATGATACATAACAATAAATAAATAACTATTCACTTTAAAGCATCAAGCCTCATACATAGTTAGGTAAATTATAATTGGTGTAAAATTATCGTATAATTACTGTCTTTAATCTCCTGAGGCAGCACGGCCGGTAAGGAATCCAATGGGACGCGAACATCTTTAAATGCCACTCCTCCATACGACAAAATCCAACGTATTGGCTCTGCCAATCCTCTACCATTAAAATAGCTAATTGTCACAGACATTGTTGAAGAAAAACTGGTAATGACTTCAATAACAACGTACGGTAATATATAAGAAACTAATTACACCCGGTTAAGATCTCTCTTATTATTTGATATAGGACAAGACTGTGAGAACAAGTGAATGGTAAAAATGTTCCAACTTCCAACGTGGACTGAATGACACAACAGGACAAGACATAATAAGCTGCCAAGAAAGACGAGCTGTTAGCTTTTTCTGGCTGCAGCTGCTACGTGCATAAAAATCAAGGTCATGCTAGAAAACACCGCACCGGCCGGCAGCCTCCGGAACTTATCTGTACATACTTTCGTCTCCCTTTCTCTGTCTAACTCATGGGATTGATGATGGTTTCAAGAACTGGATGATTATGATACTAAAAA